>CAAAJI010000071.1:13252-70351 GCA_900642245.1 Fragilaria radians | reverse complement strand
CAGACTTCTGATGTACAGTGGATTGATCAACAGCATTGCTGGCTATCCAACAATAAAATATGACAAGGAATAAGGTTTGTGAGTTAGGCAAAGCATAAAAATACGTCATGAACAAGGGAAGTCATGAAATAACAAATAGCACTTAATATTCTAGAAATATTCTAAACCTTGATTGAAAAGGCACTTTGGAGGAAATGGTTACACCGATCATGGCAAGACTAGTTCCTTACATTAACAAAATTAGACTAGAATGTCATTAAAACAATTGAACTGTATTTTGGCTATATAAATTGGTATAGGATAACCCAAAATTTACAAAGAATATTCGCTTTTAGGGCAAATGTTTTGTGGTTACTTAATAAGATTGCATTTAATCTGAATCTTTACTGTGTCGGCAATACTTGATGGTATGTTGGTTATCCTGAAAACCAATTCAATGAACTGCATCATTTGTGGGATGCATGATCCAAGAGGTTCATCTCAGTTGAGATATTGGGTGCCTTGGATGGAAGGAGACTGTTGTTGAACAAAAATGTAAAGACAAAGGGAATTTCCAGTGTATATGTTAAATCTTCATTTTGGTATAAAATTACAGCGTGCTCAGATCAATTGCAGCAGCGTAAGAAACCAACAAAGCAAATTTTCAAATCTTATTTGAAAATACAATAATAGGATGGCTTTTATCTCGAAAAGAAAAAGTAGAGCGAAGAAATTATTTTTAGGAAAAAATTGATGAAACGAGCTGAGATACAATGGACTCGTTGTCATTCTTCATACATACGTCGGACGGATGTCGCGTATGCAATGTAACTGAATCAATGTGTGTTCCGCTCGGAGTGTTGAGAATAATTTTAGGCGATGAGTGTCTTGAATGCCCAACGCCTCTGCAGGTACGTCTGTTGACGGTTAAGTTTTGATAACTTGCGTTGACAGTTACATCAACGTTTTATCCGTTGTCTCTCAATTTAATTATCCTATATGTGATTCGCCTACTTGTGCTAAACTTACCAAGACATGTAAAATACAAAATTTGGCTGGCGTGCAAATTTTTGCTAAGGCACTCCCACCAAGATTGGCAATCCACTTTCCAAGAAGGGAGGGGTTGAGTCGTCGTTTGAATTCGTAGGAAAAGCGAAGGATTTGATTCATTGAAAGTTAAAAGGCGTGTAATTAAGCCATCTTGAGTTGAATTCAACTGAGTGCATAAGTAAAAGCAATTATATCTATCCCATACAATTTAACTTTCTGCTTCGGAATGTTGGAAATTTCAAGTCTTGCACTGGAAAAGAGCAGCAACCTTGGGAATGCTACAGAACTTGGACCTGCTATGAAGTCCACATCACAAGAAGTTACTCTCGAAAGTCAAACCAATTTTCCTGCAACACTGCAAGGGACAACACCAAATCGCCACGCCTTGTCAACATCATCAGTATCGGTTGTGTCAACTCCAACCGTTGATACCTCCTTCAGCAACACATCGACATCTTCATCAGCAGTACGCATCCCTCTTCCATCTCCTAGTCGTCCAAGACTGGATTTACAATACTCGTCAAGGCTAAATTCCGGAAAACCCTTTGAAAACGAAAAGGGAAACATTGAAGGAAACTCATTTGCCCCCCCTTCAATTCAACGAATCATTAATACACAATCTATCTTCAGGCCCACTTCGATTCTTGTTTCATCAAGGATTAGCTCACCCTCTTCTGGAAGTGGATCTTTTGCTTTGGAATCTCCTGAGCGAAAGTCCGTTCAGCATTCGTCATATGGTTTAATCCCATCAGGTAATACCGGTAATTATGTTCATAGCAGTTTCTCCTCAGGGACTTCAGGGACTTTCACTAGTCGATATCGAAGTGATATTGGGCAAGCAGATAGATACATTCCATCACGTGTGACATCAAAGTTTAATTTTTCAATGTGGGATGAATCATCATCTCGATCGGCTAACGACAATTCGACTGTTGAAGGTGCATTAAGTGACACTTTGGGGGACGATAGAAGTTCAAATTCAAATGCTAATGGTGGGGAAGTTTCGACGACTAGTACGACTACTTCTAGTGTCGTTGCTCAGTCTTCAATTTTGAATACACTTCTACGTTCTGAACTTTTAGGAGAAAACATTGACCCATTTTCTTCAAGAAGTAATCCACATTCAGGACAATCTGGGCCTTCAATTGGAGTCCTACAGGAAGGAGGAAGTGTACTACACTATCGAAGCCCACGGCAAGAATTTCAAAGGGCAAGTTTAGATCAAATGTATGGCTCAAATTCTGTCATGGATTCGTTTAGTCTAAGCCCAATCGGATCTGGGACAACACAGCGTGTGATCTGTGCGCCTCAAAAGCGACTTCGGCGTATTCAAAAAGTCCCATTCAAAGTGCTTGATGCACCAGCTCTTCAAGATGATTTTTACTTAAATTTAGTTGACTGGTCATCACAAAATGTTTTAGCTGTTGGGCTTGGCTCCTGTGTTTATCTGTGGAGTGCTTGCACCTCGAAAGTCACCAAGTTATGCGACTTGGCAGTATCAGAAGATATGGTAACCTCTGTCGCTTGGGCTCAACGAGGCACTCATCTTGCCGTTGGAACAAATAAAGGTGAAGTACAACTCTGGGATACAATTAAATGCAAAAATGTCCGCACCATGAGCGGACACTCTGCTCGTGTTGGAACCTTGAATTTTTCTGGCGTCTCATTAGCCAGTGGAAGTCGTGATAGGCTTGTCTACGTCCGAGATGTACGTATACAGTCTCCATACACTCACCGTCTTTCCGCACATAAGCAAGAAGTCTGTGGTTTGAAATGGTCTTCGGATGAGCCTGCCTTTTTGGCATCCGGTGGAAATGATAACAAGCTTCTGATATGGGACATTAAGAATAGTTGCCATCCAGTAAACAGATTTTCGGAGCACTCGGCTGCGGTGAAAGCCATTGCTTGGTCGCCTCACCAACATGGATTATTAGCAAGTGGAGGTGGTACAGCGGATCGATGTATTCGGTTCTGGAATGCCCTGAGTGGAGTCGCTCTTCATCATATTGACACAGGGAGCCAGATCTGTAATTTAGCATGGTCTAGGAACTGTAATGAGATTGTGAGCACTCATGGTTATTCTTTGAATCAGATTGTTGTTTGGAGGTATCCAAGTATGTCCAAAGTGGTAACATTGACAGGTCATACTTTTAGAGTGCTATATTTGGCTATGTCACCCGATGGATCAACAATTGTAACTGGTGCGGGTGATGAAACGCTTCGATTTTGGCAAATATTCCCTGGTCCTCGCTCCTATGATAAAGGCAATTCTCATGGACTCCTCTTTCCTGCTCTACCTGGCTCTGTCATTAGGTAGTCAATTTGCTATTCAACATTGAGTCAAGCTTCATGCGTTTCAGCAAACTTTGTTCATACTCAGATGAAATGACATTTCGAATGCCACAGTGTCGTAGGGAACGCCATCAGGCTTTGACTCCTTCCTTCACTAATCCTTAGGCTATTGCAGAAAACGTTTGCAAACTGAGCACTTGTCAATAATTTATAATAATTATCTAAGACATGACACTTAAGTTGATTAGAGTCTTTGTTTGGTTTTCTATTTAGTTAAGGATGATTTCGCAAAAAACTAGTAAAGTAAATCATTAGTATGATATTGAAGCAAGCTTCGCTTCGAGTTCATCGATTCTTGCCTTGTAAGCTGCCTCAGATCTTGTCGATTCTTGCTGTTTGCATTCGTACTTAATCTCCATTATTCTTAGCTGTTCTTTGACCTTCATGAGCTCCTCCATTGAGTCATCTTCGAAACGGCCGTAAGGCAAGGACGATCTTTGCGGAAAGATTATTTGCCGCCGTTGCGACTGTTTGTGTCGCTCAATTTCTATCGTTTGAATTGCTAGTTCTAATCTGTTGGTTAGGTCGCGTATGAGAGCGTCTTTTTCAGTCAACACGACGTTGGCTCGATCGAGGCCAGATCTTTCATAGACAAGTACTAATTCTTGCAATTGTTGGCTTCTTCTTCGTTCAATCTCGTAATGCTCTGCAGCAGCTCGCAACTCGCTAATTTCAGTATTCAAGAGATCTCGTTCGGCTTTCACTGAAAACACCTCGTCTTCAAGTTGCACGACTTCTTGGTTTCTCATATTATACTGCTCGTTTAGATCTTTTGCAATCATTGCAAACCGAACTAATTTATTTTGGGTTTCTAATTGCCACTTTGCCTAAAGTCAAAATGTAAGGGTGAATTATTTGGCTTTTGGAAAACGACGCAAAAAGTGCATATCTTACCCATTGTTTCGTTATATCCTCAATCTGATTCCTATGCGACTGCTCCATCTGGAGAATCCTAGCGCTCGTACCAGAGCATATTTGTATTGCTTCCTTGGATTGTAACGAATTTTCTTCAAGATCACAAGTCCGAAGTAATCCTTCATTCTTGAGTGCCTCACTTCGGAGGTAGTCAATGTCAGAGGCCATCATCATCAATCGATTTTCATAATCTTCGCAGGACCCACATCGTTTTCCTGCAGGATGAGGAAAATGTTTAAAAAATTGTTGAACCGGATTTTGAGCGTGCTGCTTGGATCGGCTTTCATCACTTCGAAACGTTTGTAGAGGAGGAGTGCTTCTCAAGGAAGGAGCTGTCTCAAGTTTACTTTGAATTTGCTCTTCACCCTTACTGCTACTCATCGAATCACTTCGCCTTACAACAGCTTTAGAATGAGACGACATTGATTCCCCTGGAATCAAACTAAGATTTTGTGAACTTTGTAGCAACACTGCAGGATTAGCGTTAGTTTCTGGTAATGATCGATGATCGGGAGCAGTCAGCTTTGTTCGTTCTTCGAAGTCTCGATGAAATTGAGGAGGAGGTAACAAAGAGATATCACCACCAAAAAAACCGGCTACGAACTGGAGAGACATGTCCTCCTCGTCGGGATCTTTAGATGGCAGCGCAGAAGCTACAGGCTCGCTCATTATTTCCCCGTAGGAAGAATTTGGATCTCGTTGCGATGCCTCATCATCGTTGCTGTTCCTATTTATCGATTTTTCACTTTCAGTTTTGAACTTCTGATCTATTTCCTTCTCCAGTGCCATTTCTCTAAGTAAATCTGACAGGGAGATTGTTCGCTCTAGCTTGCGAGTATTTCTCCGATTGTTGAACCTTTTTATAGCCATACTTTCAGAGTCTACAGCACCAGAAGAGGAATAACTTTGATCAGCTTCGCCTTTTGTACTGAAACGACGACGGTCTCTAGATTCTTCTGTGACATTTCTAACTACGACATTCTTAGAGTTCACCTTTATCCAACCATTGACAAGACCCTGGAATCCGTTGAAAGGCATGGCTCTCTAATATCGATGAATGCAACTGCCGAGATTGATCAATTTGGTTTTAATTACTAATGATTGAGCATCCAATGGAGCTCGTTTTCAAAAGTGACATTATAAGGTCGTTATGGACCAATGGTTTGCCAAAAATTCCGGGTGCTTAATAAATTACTTCCCCCCGAACATACTTGGAAAATTCTTGTAATCATTTCTACGGAGTCATGGAAATTCCTAACGGGGGCCTTGGAACGGAGATTAGAGCATGCAGCGTTTATGCGACATAATCATGACAAACGTAATCTGGTCATCACGATTTAACGTTAAGTGAAAATGACGAACGAGTGCTTGGAAAACGATATATGGCCCTTGCGGATTAAGTACAAATCACTTCAGATATCGAATGAAAGTACAACTGGGCAACATCACGACAAAATTAAACATTTAAGAGAATTTCAATAAAATTTCTCTAAATAGCATTGTCATTCTAGATGAACTGCCCCAGACTAAGAGCACACTTCGTGTTTCCGACTAGAGTTCCTTACATATTCCGACTTTTTGTTTCCAACAGACGTTTTCATGATTTATCTCTATTTTATTAGCTATACGACTATAATGTCCGATCTAGTTGAAGATTTTCGGCTAAAAAGTCTCCCAATAAATTTTTAACGGAGGATCTTAAGTTCAAACGTTAGAAGTGTGTCAAGGCAGATTACAATTCGCACTTTTTCCTACAATCTTGGAGGTTTTTGAGTAGCTCAAGATCAATGTGACAACAAACTTTGACCCGTGATGGATCCTTTGGTGGATGAATTTGAATTAAACTAAACAAACGAATCCGAATGTGAAAAACATCCTTACTATACAAGTTTATGGAAGACAAGTATACACATGAGGAAGAATTGATACCCAGAGCTAGTCATCCATACGGTGATCCATAATTAATGTTACACCGTCAGTATGCAAATAGTGGGGCATTTGCTATGACGATTGTATTGGACATAGTGATAGTTTTTATAAAGGAAATATGAAGATAAAATCAAGCTAGTTATAGGATCAATTGATCATATATGGTACATATATTGTAAGTTCTGATCCTTTATCTTGGTGTTCAAGGTTGCATTTCCTTTGTTTTTCCCATTTTCCTATAGATGATTGAATCCTAGCCTGTATAGCAACGTAAGCACCATCCACGAAACGTTTTTTAAATATCTCAATCTTTTTTCCAATTTGATCCTGATGTTTTTTGCATTTCATTCATTCATTATCCCTAGTGATGATTAATTTCCTTCAATATGTAGTCTCATAGAAGTAGGCGACATGACCGACGAGACAAACGAATCCCTGGAACGTGCGTTGGCCGATATCGAAATGCTGCAAGCGGCTTATCCACAGGAAATAGTCTTTGATGACGATCAAGTGAAAGAATTTCCTTTACATGTGACTTTGAAACTAGGTGAGCAATCTAGTCTTGTACTTAATTTTGACGACGGTTACCCAATAAAGACCAATATCAAGATTTTATCATATAGATCCCCCGAAAAGCTTCGAATAGATGCTGTCACAAGATCAGTAAGACTTGTCGCCAAGGATTGTTTAAAGGATGAAATGGAAGGAGGTTTATTATGTTGTGCAGCAGCAATCGACACTTGGGAGGAACATCAATTGTTGCATCAAATAAAACCGCCTAAATCCCAGATAACATTGGACACTGATTTTCTTACTCGACAACTAGAAAGTTCTCGCTCATACACTTGGACGACAGGGGAACCTCTTATGGATCGTAAGTCAACATTCCTTGCTCATGCATGCAGGGTTGTGTCCGAAGTTGAAGTCCGAGAGGCATTAGCACAACTTCTTTCCAGTTCATCGAAAATACAACGAGCAACTCACAATATGTATGCTTGGCGAGTGAATGAGGTTCTTGCAGATGGTACTCGAGTATTGAAGCATGATAACGACGATGATGGGGAAGACGCCGCAGGCTCCAAGTTGGCATTACTCTTGGCCCAACGGAAGGAGGATGGTGTAGTTGTCGTTGTGTCAAGATGGTTTGGCGGCATACATTTGGGCCCAAAAAGATTCGCCCATATTCTAAATACCACAAGAGAACTTTTAATTCATTGTCATGAAAATGTTTGGAGTAGCACGAAATGATGGAGGATTTCACTTGAAACTTAACAAACAAGAGAAGTTCCATACAGATAAATCATTGAGGTACCCAATGAATTGCGATATGGAGAAGAGAAAAGTGACATTCATTTCGCTTAAGGCATCTTGTGGAACAATAGGAATAGTGTGAACTTTGATATACATATTCAGACGTTATAGGTTTTGAATCCCAAGAACATACTCTCGAAAGGAATTGAGAAGACGATCGAACTTGAAGAAATGCTGAAATTACATCCATAACTTCTAAAACTTATCGTATCTTCTATCTAGGACAATTCTATTTTGCATACAAATTCGAACTAATTGGAAAACGCAAGCTTTTCTCATAGCCCTATACTGCATAATCTGAACATCCAGCACTCTTACCAAAGTGGAAAAGCTGAAATGAGAGAATTATCTGAATCCGTTGACATACCAGCTGCCGTACATGAAATACTTTTAATCCGACAATTCCAAAGATCAACAGCAAAGATGGACTTCCTCGCATTTGATAAGTTGCTATAGATCAAAATGGAATTTTCATTGATGCAGACAACTGTGCAACTAAAGTTTCTAGGTCGCCATCTTCCATAGGTGTCCTAATGAATCTCCTAACAAATTCCTTAACTTGTTATTGTAATTGCCATATAATTAGAAGTTGATGTCAACTAAGAAATCTTAACACAAGGCCAATGCTAAAAGTCACACCCTATCCTACGTTGTAAATTATGTCTACAGGAGATCACTAGTGTGCTTGGAAATCATTGGCTGGAGTCCATTCCCAACTTTTCTTTCTAGATTCGGAAGTACAACATGACGCTTGGCTTGTAACTTTGAGGAGACATCAAATGATCCTATTTCATATTTGCTTTTTCCTAGAAGAATATCCTTAGCAGCTGGATACAGATGAAATGATTTGATATTGAACATTCTGATCAATCAAACACGCCAAAGAGTCATGCGGCAACGATACTGGATCGGATGGCAAATGAAAGATGGACTGAAAATCTCTTTTTGTGAAACCACGGTGCTGTACAGTTGTTTGGGAAAGTTAAAGTAGTTCCTGTGGATATTGTGAGGTGCCTCCTCAGGTCGAAACTTGGTCTTTGGTTTGCAACGCTTCCTCTGATGACTTCTAGTTGGATTTTGAGGCAAAGTGGATCCCAAAAATGAGGTCAAGTAATTCATCATCAAGATTGTTGATGTCAATATCCATGACATTCATGATAGCTTCTTTGATATGTTAAATCTGTTGTTTGTGACTGATTTTGTGGTCCTCGTATATTGTTCCTGTAGAGACAGATGTGTAATTTTCGTACAACAATTATGGGCAATGCCAAAATCTATAACCTCATTGTACACAATGCTCTTTATATTTAAGTGGTTGGCTTGAAGATGTAGAACCTTCTCACTATGCTTTTTCTTCCATCTATTCTGGCAACCTTGAAGTTTATCACAAGAAAGCCTCCAAGATTACCAATGTTCATTGAACATTTCTGAAAGATTTGGACGTTAAAATGTGTAGATTCCAGTGGTGATCGTTGTTCCGAAGTTTTCAAGAAATTCAAAAGGGGTGAAACCACCTTTTTCATAAGCCTTCATCCACAGTTTCAGGGATGTATTTTTGCTTTAAAGATGCATAAATGATAAATAATTTATTAAATTAGAAACAAAGTGAGGATAACTTGGACACGTTGCATACTGCCTTTCATTGATAAAAATATGATTGATGGGTTATTCTATACAAAGAACAAGCAGATACTTACAACTACAAATACCCCTTTTAAAACATACCCTCTTGCCTGAGCTCACATTGAACGTTCCAGCCATAACAAAGTTTAAAGCTGCAACAAGTCATTTGTAATTCCACTATCATACTCTGCTGGTAAGGTACCTCATGTCATCCCTTTGAAATTGGGGGCAGACATCAAACACAACTTCAAATGTGGTTTTAAAGTCATAAAAGAATTTTCATTTTTTAACTACAGTATGGCAATCATGGAATTATATTTATAATCATTTGGTCATTTTCACTGCACTGACATTCAACAGTCATTTTACCTGGGCACCTAAAACATTTTAGTCAGTAATGCAGTAAATGTTTTGCTGACAAAGAAAACTCACTGTTTTGGGTTGCGAGATTCATATAATTGTTGTAGAACTAAATATTGACTATGGTTGAGTACTTGGGTGTACTCTAATATTTGAATATGAGGAATTTCTTATTATGCATTCATATGGTAAATTTAATTTTATGAGTCAACTACACTTTGAGCTACGGTGTGTGAAAAAATCTCATTGACTCAGGTAGAATATTCACTTGCTCCATCAATATCCTGAAAAGATTTTGATACCACAAACTTTTCTGGAGTTTTGGATACATTTCTTTTCTCTGAATTATAACTCTTGATGTTTTGCAAATCATATGAACTAATTCCATCAAGTGTCCGTCCCTCAGTACTTAGTGGGTCAATTTCACTTACCCTATCTAAAAGATAGAAGATGCGTCCTGCACTTTTCTCCATCTCTTTCCTGTCTGAGAGTCCGTTAAATGCCGCACCAAGGCCAAATAAAGAAAACAAAATAGAAAAATTGGAAATCAAAAAGTCTCTGAAGGTGAAGGCATCCCTGTATGTAAATAGCAACCATCCTCCAAACCACATCTGCAATCCATTGATCCACTGCTGAATAAACATAGAAATTCCACCAGTAAGTCCTGCTTTAAAACCATCAAATATGTATCTGGGCTGTGAACGAATTATTGCACTCTCAAAATCCTTAGCACGTTGCTCTTCAAGGGTTAGCGCTGCTACAGTACGAATATTTATCAAAGTCTCAACTAGGATGCCTCCAGGACTGTTTAATTCATCTTGGGAGGAGTTCCCGTCATGGTCTTCTTCGTCTTCACCCAGCATTTGCTTCATTTCAATGGCAGATGCATATCCCATAAGCGGAATACACGCACAAGCTAAAATAGCAAAAGGCCACATGAAGATGAAGGACACAACCGTTCCTGTAATCACAGAACTAAGCGCAATGATCAATGTTCGAATTGGTTCTCCCGTGAAAGTATGTATTCTGGCTGCATCATCTTGAAGTTGAGAAGTTATTGCTCCCACACTTCTTTTATCGAAAAATGCGACTTCTTGACGTACAAGCGAAGAAAATGTGGAATCTCGTACACGCTTATTCAACCTTTCACTGGCCATGCCAAAGCCCCAAAATGTCAACGCATTTCCGAATAAGCATCCAAACGCAACAACAAGCCAATAAGCCCCTAACTTATAGGATGTATCCTGCATGTCACTTGCTACGTGATCAAATAAGTCTTGGCACGTTGGAAAATCAAATGCTGGGTCCGACAAGAGTTTCTCATTACATGTGGGAACAACACGAAAGAGAAGATCAATTCTAGCATGTAACAACTTTAGGCAAAGATGAAAAGAAAATCAATCATTTTGTGTTCGGACTTACGTCTCAGCAAACATAATACCCCATGCTGGAAAAACGCCTCCAGCAAAAATTGCGCCAATAGACCCAACAAACATGAAAAAGATATCAGGACTTGCCATGATTCTTGCTCGATTAAGGGAGAATGAGGACTTTTCTGCTAGTTCCAGCTCGGCTTCAAAGTTTGGTACTTCATCAGGCTCATCAACATTTTCAGTACCTTTTTCTGAGGCCTTGCGAAGCATATCAGCGGTCACCGAAGCGTGTCGATTTTGAGTGTCAACGAGACGGCGATATCTACCATTCATGGACAGAAGCTCATCGTGACTTCCATACTCCAAAACTTTGCCACCTTCAATAAACGCAATTCTATCTACATCCCTAATTGTGCTTAATCTATGAGCTATGACAATGGTCGTATGCTCTTTGGATGCCATCAACTCATCAAGTGCAGCTTGAACGACAGACTGCGCATAGTTAGGTTGATTAATGGCTGATTGTTGAAAGCCATCTGAAATTACTTACCTCACTTTCATTATCCAAAGCAGATGTCGCTTCATCGAGGAGTAGCACCTTAGGCTTTTTCACAAGTGCACGTGCAATAGCAACACGCTGCTTCTGTCCTCCAGATAGTTGAGTGCCTCGTTCACCAACCTCAGTATCATAACCGTCAGGAAATGACATAATTACGTCATGAATATTGGCCTGTCTTGCCGCAGCTTCGATATCTGCTTGAGTTGCGCCAGGAGCGCCGTAGGCAATATTCTTCGCAATTGTAGTGTTGAATAGAGTCGGCTCTTGTCCCACGTACCCGATTTGATCTCTGTACCAATGAAGATTAAGGGTTTTGATGTCGTGCCCCTTGTACATAACTGCGCCCGAATCAGTATCGTAAAAGCGCTCGATCATAGCGACCGTAGTAGATTTTCCTCCCCCGCTGATAGAAGGTGAGAAAACCTGCAAAATTACACAAAATTCAACAGTTTCTTTTGCTTACCTAGGGCCAACTAAGGCAACAGTTTCACCCTCTTTGATCTTGAGGTTGAAACCGTTAAACACGGGTTTCTTTGGGCGAGATGGATACGCAAATACAGCATCTCGAAATTCAAAATGAGGTGTCTCACCATCTGAAAGAGATATCATTTCTCGTTCTGGTGTGAACTCACTGTCAAGACTCGTCAAGTTACTTGCTGAGCTGTTCCTGGAACTCATACTAGACATACGATTTTCCTGTTTTTCCATCAAGCTCCTATAGTGTCCACCTAACTTTCCCATGAGATCGTCGTGCGTTCCTTGTTCCACGACTTGCCCATCAGAAATCACTGCAATGCTATCTGCATTTTTGATTGTTGAGAGCCTGTGAGCAATCACGATTGTTGTACGCTTTGATTCAGCGACGACATTGTCTAAGGCATCTTGCACTACCATCTCAGATTCACTATCTAACGCGGAGGTGGCCTCATCGAGAAGAAGTATCGAAGGATTGGCAATCAAGACACGTGCGATAGCTATACGCTGTTTTTGCCCACCTGAAAGTTGCGCTCCTTTGTCACCAACTTGAGTGAGGTAACCGTCAGGAAACGACACAATAAAATCGTGAGCATTTGCAGAACGTGCTGCAGCCTCAACTTCTTTGTCAGTAGCATCTGGTTTTCCGTACTTTATATTTCCTAATATCGTTGTTGCAAATAATGTAGGCTCTTGTCCAACGTAACCAATCAGCTTGCGAAGATGAGGAACGTTAATCTGCTTTATATCAGTACCATCTAATGTAACCTTTCCCTTGAGTGGATCATAAAATCTCTCTATCATTGCAACCACTGTAGACTTCCCACCACCACTTCGAAAGTAATATTAGTCATTCTGCAGGAAAGAAAACAGAATATACAGATAAGAACTTACCTTGGACCAACTAGGGCTGTAGTCTTTCCTTCTTCGATCGTGAGGTTTAATCCCTTCAAAATCTTGTTATCAGGTCTTGTAGGATAGTTGAAATGCACATCGTGGAATTCTAATCTTCCTTGAATCTTCTGAGGCTTCAATCCGAGTTTGGACCTAGCGTCAATCGTGTAATCTGGTAAGACCGCTTTTAACTTCCTGCCTGTCTCCTCATCAACTCTCAAACTTCTACTTAAAGCTTCTTCATTATCATCATCTTCAGCATAAATTTTCTCACTTGATGCACCGATTTTCCGCCTCATAGCCTGCATGGCAGGGTAAGCAGCAACACGACAAGTTGTGAAAGTTTCGAAGAAGTTTCCAACTTGCGAAATACCTTGAGCCGCAAATGCAACGCCCAACATAGCACCAAAAACAGAGGGACCGCTGTTGGGACATGCAGTTCCATAACCGCTCGACGCTGGATCGCATCCTGATGCTTCCACGTCGCGATAGATAAGGAATGTTCCAAAAACTGTCAAGACACAATATAAACAAATGAAGGTTCCCAGCATGCTTCCAAAAGCAAGCCCTTGTTTAATTAAAGGAGCGACACTTTGCTTATATGCGTCCAAAGTTGCTTGTTTATATTGATCAATCATTTCAGTAATTGCATTCAATGATAGAACCGTCTTGATGGAAGACACAGTTGAATAAGCAACGCTTCCGGCTTGACTGTATGCAGCACTAGCTCTTGAACCTTTTGTTTGGTTGATTTTGAGAACAGCTATGGCGGCAAGGGAAACAAAGGGAAGAACACCCAAGATAACGAGAGCAACTTTCCAATTTGAGTAAAAAGCAAATCCAATTCCACCTATAAACGTCGCCGCAAATTGTACACCTTCGCCTAATTTACGTCCAATCCCTCTATTATATTTCTTGGAGTTGGGCTGAATACTAGCTGCCATACCAGATATGTCGTACACATCAAAGAAAGCAGAATCTTGGGCGAGGAGTGCATTGAACCATTGCATTCGAAAAGAACGAGTGGCTTTCGTGGCAACAATTTCCAATAAACCTGTCTGAAGGAATGCCATCACAAGAGCGTACACGCCAACGATCAAAAAAGTGAATGCGAGTCTACGAACCTGATCAAGGCCGTCTGTCGCGCCGACAATGTCAGAGAAAGCAGATGAAAATAGATATGCCAAAATCGGATAGACAGCACCATTCCCAATTCCAGCCAAAACTCCTAGAAAAAATAAGATTTGATACAGAGGACCAAGTTCCCATACAAAGCCAAAAACTTCAGAAACACTGGCCATTGGTTTCACCTTCTTCTTTCCGCTTCCGTTTCCATCTGGCTTTTTCTCACTCTTCGTAATGTTACTCATTCTCAACCAAATGAATTAGATGCTGCAAAATTTATGACTGCTGTGGAAATTTCGACCACACCGATGATACCTGTGGTCCCTCTGTAGATTTCTATATGAAATCACTGATCAAAAGTGAACACTGACGAATGACGAAAATCGAAAGAAGTTCCTGAGTGTTCGTGGCTAAATTTGTAGATTCTTTTTTTCAAATAGAAGGATTGAATGCTGCTACACATTTTTGAAAAAGAACTTAAATAAACATGAAAATAAAAAAGTTTGGCGTCATCCACAATTCACATGTATTTTGTGCCACTCCGAGAAGGTGAGGGTTAAAGGAAATCGTTGCGCAAGATGTATCTGGTTTCCCTAATGCATTACTGCTTCCAGATGGGCGTCAATGAAATAAATGAGAACAAAAGAATACCCTATTGGAAAAAGTTAGAACCAGTAACTCCTGAATATCATCTATTTTATGCAAGCTTAGGAAAGGGGTTTGGGGCAATCGTACTTCACAAGAATACTTGCAGGCAAATTTCCAAGTTCATCCAAATGGGCCAAAGATTCAAAACTAACTCCAGTTATCTGATTCCAGGAATGTACGACATTTCTCTTACAATCCTTTTGTATTCAATTTGAATAGCATCCTTAAAGAAGAAACGTTAGTGTTGATTCCAATTTCCAGGTAGTCGCACACCATTTTCATGGCAGACACGTTGAAATATGTCATTCAGCTGTTCTAACATCGAAATTGCAAACAATCCGAATGGATTATTAGATCCATTAAACTGAATACAATTTTCAAAAACAAGGATGAGATTTTCCTCAAACTCAAATATCGACTCAAAGTTTGGTAACATCTCTGATTCGATGGTTGTAAAGTCCATTGGGGTTGAAATCACACTTAAGTAAGAATCTCTTATCTCGGGAAACAGGTCTGTAACGGGACCATTAAAGTTACCTTCGGTATCAAGCTTTCTTAGCTCAGACAGTATCGATTTGGCAATGAGACTTATTTTTCTTAAAGGCACCTTTGGCCAACGCGATCTCTCAGGCATACATGCTTTGAATCCTTCGTTCCTACTCTTTTTCCTGAAGGTTTTTATTTCGTTATTTGATTCTGCATTGTTGCTAACCACTTCAACGGAGTGTCGTTTGCGTGTCCTCAACCTTGATTTATGATCATCAAGAGAATTCTCCTTTATGCCTTCAAGATCGCAATTACCGATATGCATCGGAGAGCGATTACTTCTACCTCGACGTGGCTTATCATAAGATAAGGCAACTTCATGTTTTTCTTCTATTTTCAAATTCCCTTGTATTTCATTGATCTCTGAAAGGGATGCTGCTTCAATGAGAATTTTAGATGTCCCGCGCGGACGTAAAGATCGAAAACTCGTGTCCACGATTTCCCCCCCATTGTTTTCTCTCTCTTTACTGTATTCAGACTTGAAATCCTGTAACACAAGTTCATTTGGAACCTTTGGCAAACGACTCAATGAAACTTTTTTACAAGGTATGTCTTCGATTCCATTGTGTTCGCTTTCGTCAGGGGATGTTTCTGATGCATAATCACTAGAGTTTGAAGAAGAATCTAGCTGGCTATCTTGAAAGCTTTCGCACTCTTTGGTGGTCATCGCTAATGTACTCACACTACGATCACGACCGCGACCACGAGTTCGTCTATTCAAGCGGTATGATCTATCCAAATGAACTGTCTTTGTTTGATCATCCTCTGCCTTGTAATTCCGCGGTCTATCTTTGCGAGGAAGTATTTCATTTTGCGATGCCAAGTCATCCTCTTCACTTGCACTTGTCTCATCGTTCTCCTGAAAACTGGTAATTTTCTGCCCTCGAGAGGGGTTGCGACGCCGAGGCTTGAGTGATGTGTCAGAGAATGTCTCTGACTCGTCGCTAGAAGCGGCATGCTTAGATTTTGAATAAGTGAGAACCTTTCGACGAAGTTCCTTGGGATGTTTCTCATCTTCGTCATCATTTGTTTGGTTTTGTGTTTTACACAACCTTCTTTTCCGTGAAGACTGACGAGTAACTTTAGGTGTAGCAGATTTATTCCCTTCCCATTCCTCCTCAGATGTATCTTCTTTGTATTTTCTCTTAGTCTGAGTGTCACGGCAATAACTATCTGATAATCTCTCTTCTGATTTGACAACTTGGTGTCTCGATGATTTACGAATTGGGGATTGCTTCAATTGAATCTCAGGCTTAGATTGATCATCATGAACATTATTTAAATGTGTGCAAGCTCTTGTTGGACGCAAGCGCGTTTTATTCTCAAGCTCCTTCTCAGCTATTTCTCCGAATTTCGTAGATACTTCTTCCTTTTGCAAGGACTTCCTTTGACCTCGATGATATGATTCCGCAATTAATATTTCGGAATCATTGTCATGAACGTCGTCTTTGTAAGGCTTACTTCCAACACGTCGTGAGGAAAGACGACGAGGGGATTTGTAATCCAACAAACCAGCCTTAATTTCAAGAGATCGTTCCCTCTTTATTGGACTAAGATTCAATCTTTCATCTCCATTTTTTTCGGCGGACTGTTTCTTGTATTCGCCTACTTCTTCAAATCGATTAACGCAAGGCTTTGGCCTACGTGACACTACACCTTCGTCAAACGCTTTCTCTTTGTTTTCACTAAGGTTTGACTGTTTAGCATCATTACGAGTTCTCAGTGGCTTCACATCTTCAGTTGGCGAACTCACGAGCGCAGACAGTACTTCAGAACTATTCTTTGATCGTCGAGAACGCGGAAACTTAGAATGACTGGAATCAAACTCTGTATTTAGCTCCAGAACCGACCTTGTCATTGAGGAACTACGACGCTTAGATCTGTGGATCCTTTTTGGCTTACGCTCATTCTGAATTTCTTCGTGATAGCTTTCTCCCTCCGAATCAGAAGTATCCTCTAAAGTCTTACAACCATCAAGTGCTTCAGTTTCATTATCCATAGTGCGATGCTTTTTGTTTGCCGTAAATGTAGATGATTCATAAAATCTTGACCCTTGCCCTAGTTGGTCATTTGCAATAGAAACATCTAATTTGCCACTTTCATCTCCGTTTGAATACTTAGACAGCAGATTCACCGGGTTGCCATTCTGTCTTTCGTTCCCATTATCAATTGATTCTGTATCTGCATTTGCAGAAGATGTGAAAGAATTTTGAAGTACTGCTGAATTTCGCGATGTGGACAGATGATCCAAATTTTTAGCATTCGAACTGTTCATTGAAGATCGAGTCTCCGTGCAATCCATATCCTCCTCGATCTCCAGCGTGGATTCGTAATCAACGCCAAGTCTGTCCAGCTCTCCTTTCATTAAGTCCTTGAATGTGTTGAACAATTCTGTAGCCAAGGAGGCCATCTCGTCAAGTCCATTATACTTTTTGCAGTTTTCTCGGATCAATTTAACATCTGAAAGCACGCTCAACAAAGAGACATAAAAGTCGGCTTCTAGCCTTGTCCTTACTTTACTCGTATCCATCGGAACTTCAACACGGGCAAGATAATCAGGATATCTCAATGTATTGACTGGAGAAGTGAAGGCCTTGAACTTTTCATTGCTTTCTATTATACGGAGAGTATTCAAAACGGCACGCTTCTCAGCTGAACTTAGTGGCAACGGGCCGGGAGAACGGAGTGTAGGATCAGGAATTGTAACTTCCCATGGGCTTAATAGTTCATTATCATCACCCCAAGACACAACTAAACACTCGAAACCACTTTTCTTCACGTTTTCGTCGCTCTTTTCATCACATGGTGCATATTCAATGACTTCAGCTTCATATTCAATAAATGCTGGATCTTCTTCGTTCTCATGAGGAATGTAAGATGCAATGATCTTCAATCCCGTAGGATCGTTGGCGCGTTGTTTTAAGACATTTTCGAGTGAGCACAAACGCCACATGAACAACTCCTCCGGAATTATGTGTTCAGCATTCTTACTCTCAAATAAGCTCACCTGTTAAAGAGTGAATAAATTATAGTTAAAATTCATTGTGAAACAGGAGAGTATTCTCACCTCGAAAACACGTTTCGGCTGAAAATTTGGCTTTGTGAAAGATGGTTTTGGCCATGGAAATTCTCTGTCCAGACACCAATCCGGTAAACCTGTGACTTCAAGCGTTAGAATTACCACAATACTTGTACATTTTCTGTGATAAACGAAAACGTTAGGGTCATTTCTGTCTCTTCTGATTCGTTCATGTAAGATTACTCACTCTTCTCTGCTTCGTTTATAATATTCTTTAAAAGGAAATCGATATCTAAGATTACGAATCCTACATCGTACGATCGGCCACTTCATATCAGAAGGCCATTCTTTCCAAGGGGCCTTGAGTGCCGGAAACGCTCGAATGGTTTCCGCATGTGCTCTTGGAATATACACCACAGAGTCACCAGCTTGTGGAACATAAACTTTTCGACCTTTATAAGAAGAGATACTTTCGTTTCGCAACAACCAGGCTCTATTCACCTTGTTGTTGGCGTTAGGAAGCTTAAATAAGTGTCCGTCAGCATTGTAGTCATCGATATAAGGACCTGAAGGATAATTATTCGTGCTTAAAATCTCATCGAATAGGTCTTCGTCCTCGTCTGGACTTTCGCTTCCGTCTCTCCTATGACGAGATGACATTCTGGATGCGTGTGACCTTGAGGCAGGGGGAATTATGATGTCTCTTTGACGGTGATTCTCTCTACGGTTTGCCCTTTGTGACCTTGGTGTGCCTCTCCTTGTCAATCGCCTATTTTCTTCTTGATGATCATTATAAGATTGATGAAGAGAATCACTTCCGGTACTGTTACTTAGCTCGTCGTCGTCGTCGTCTTCGACGAGTCCCCGAGGGATAAAATCCTCGTCTTCAACATCAGGATCAACAGCATCATTCGCTACTTCTTCGCGAATGACATCATCATAATCTCGCCAGCGATAATTATTCGATAGGGAGCGAGCACGCGACGCATTTTGACGCCGGTTCAAATCGCTTTGCTGTGAGTTATGATCACGGATTGAACTACCATTTGACTCTTGAAGGTTAGGTTTTAAAATATCTGAAGTGCCATAGATCTGAATTGTCCTCTCAGGATCAAAATTTGTCATAATGGTTGCTCTTTTCAAATAGTTTACCCTTGCACAAAATTCTTGTAGCTTATACCTAAGTACTTTGCGCTCGGACATTGCTACATCAACGGATACAGGAGATGGTCCCCTGACGTGTCGAAAAGTCTCGCTTATGTCAATAGCCCAGGCGACACCAGCGTGGTTACATCGAACCGCACGTGGTGCGAGATGAGGTGGCTTCTCTGAACCCCGCTCAATGCAATAGCCATTTGAATCATAAATTAGCTCATAATAGTCATTTGCAAAATATTGCTCGGACATCCACAAAGGTACTGTTGGTCGATTTTCGTCTCCAGGAGCAGCGAGACAGTCAAATATACTTATTTGGCCACTGTCATCTGTGAGAAGTAAGTATTCACCGTTAGGATCGAATCTACCATCCAAGTAGCCGCTTTGCTTACTCTGTTCATTGGTATGACTTATTGATATCGGGCTATTTGTGTTCTTGTGGTGAAATAAACATTTTCCCGTTTCCAAATCCCACAATTTCACAAATCCATCGGCACCAGCAGAGCATATGATACTTGCATGCAGTGGATGGGAAACGACAACTGGGCACTGCTGACTATGTGCGTGCTTGATTGCGATGAGACAATTTCCAGAAAAGCTGTCCCAGACAAGAAGAAGCTGCGATCCGGGAATAATATCTTGCCTATTGCCCTTTGCCGGAGCTGATTGTGATGTAATAATTTTCGTATCATCGGAATTCCAAACTGCGACGTCACATGTGACTGCAGATTGTGGAATGCAATCTGAAGAACCAATTTTTCGTCGGGATTGACGATTGTGAACGAAAACTTGCCCTGTTGTGTTCACAGTATTGAGTCTCAGCACAATCTGTTTCTGTTCTAAGAAGCAATGTCGTAGCGTTTGTCTCAAAGGTTGTCGGGACGACAAAGAGCTTCCAAATGACCAAATTCTTGCAATACCATCCTTTTGGCTGGCAGTAACAATACGGTCACCAGCGTTAGAATAATGAAGATCTGTAATTGAGCTCATATGACCGACAAGAGTTGTCAAAAGTTTCTCAGTAGAAGGAACTGTCGTAAAATTCACTAAGTCAAAGCGATTGACAAATTTCATCAGGTTGTTGCCTTAACTTACCTGTCGAATTCTCGATAGGGACATTGCGCATCTTTGAGGGAGAACCATCGCGGCAATCAATCAGGGCCAATACCTCGTCGTCCTCATCCTCCCATATTCTGCACAAGCCATCATCGGAACCGGTAGCAAAATGTCCACCAATCGGGCACCTTGCTACGCAGATTACTTTTACCTGCTTAAGCCTTGACCTTGTTCCCGGCCCGCTACTTTGGATTGAATCGCCATGTTTCAAACGTGCTATAATTTTGACACCCTCATCCAAGTTATCGTTCGCGCGAAAAGCTCCAAGATTACCATCAATTGATGGGACTGAGACCTCATCGAAAATTCCCTCTTCAAAAATCTCTTGTCTGTTATCACCCAGAATTGGTTCTGGTAAAGCCACAAGAGCAGCTGGGTCTACAAGCGACAAAGACCCTTCGCTTTCTCGCGAGCGCTCTGAAGGTAAACTATTGGCTTGATTACCGCAATTATTTTCTGTCAAGTGTCGATGCCTTTTCTCCATTTCGAATTCTAATGCTTGCTTCTCTGATTCCAAAAGAGGCAATGTGTATTCCATGCGATTACCAATCAGCGACCCATACCTTTTCAATGCTGCCTCTCGAACGTCCCAGATTCGAGCTAAGCCATCCATTCCTACCGAGACAAGTCGATATGGCGTAATTTTAGACCACGACACCATGTTAGCCCCTCCTTTATGTCCGCGAAGAATGGCAACAGGACAACCATCTTTTAGCCCCCACACTCGCACATCCCCATCGTCGGACGCAGTGGCAACCAATGAATTATCAGAACTAACATCTATATCACAAATCACACCTGCATGGCCTCGTAAGGTGCAAACCAATATAGCACCGTGTCCATTTGCACCATATGTGAACGTGAGTGACTTCTTGGATTTACTACAAGAACGTGACTGCGCAGCTCCTAGACAGAATAGTTTTACCAAAGAATCATCAGCACCAGTAATGAAATATCTCCCGGTTTTGTCGAATTGAAGACAATAAATGGGAAAGCTTAGGTGAGCATTGATAGTTACTGAATGTGCAAAGCGAGAAGAGAGGATTGATTTTCTCGTTTCCTTGGCTTCTAACACACAGATAGGAACACCGATTTGCTTCGCTGTACGAAAACTTGAAATTCCAACTTGTCTTGTCGATAAAAGGTCAAGTAATTGAAAACGCGATCGAAGTCCACTATCAGTTAGAGAACAACTTAAGGAATGAAACTTTCGGGTTTGAAATGGATCTCGAAAATGAAGAAAATTGTCCTTGCTCGTCTTACAAAGCTGCCGCATGGTTTTTTCAGCCTTGACCACCTGTTCCTTAATACCCTCCAGTTTTTGGGTATGTTGGAAAACTTTATTTCTCATTTGTGCAATTACCCTGGAAGAATCCAAAATTTCTTGTTGCATCAGTTCATCCGGTGCCATAACTTCAATACCAGAAGACTGCAAGGAAGATTTATGAGTCTCTTGTGAATTGAAAATAATTCGCTGTCGCTTCATCTCAGTTTTACTCTGTAATTCTTCATGCTTGAGGATATTTTGTTGTAACACTGCAATTTCTTCTTCGATTCTCCGCAGCTCCTCACGAGAACAAAGAAATGAACGCACAGCTTCTCCCGTTGCCTTTCCCAGTGCCTCAAAATCTGACAAGACTGACAGGGACAATGATTTCTGTGAATCAGCTTTGCTTGGTTCAGGACCTTGATAAGGTAAAATTTCACTATAAGGATCACTATTAGAGTCTTCTTGTTTACGATGAAGCAAAGGCATAGGATGTAATATAGAACAAATGTTAAAATCTTGTAAATCTATCGAAACATTTTCCTTCGTAAGATCCACGGTCTCCCCCAACCGTTTTCCAGAACCATGACTGTACTGCATTTCTTGTGCGACATGGAACAGGTTATTTGGCGGAGGAAGTTCACCCCATGTTGATTTATCCATAGAGGCTACAGACTCAAGAGCCAGTTCGAGTTGATTTGGTGGAGTATGATTGTATTTCCTTAAGATGTCTTCGTAAGATGCCCGGTTGCAAGGTAATTCAGCGGTTCGACGAGTTTCCAATTGCGGCTGTCATGCAATTCGCACGTGAGAACAGTGACAATATCATGGATAAAATAGAATAGATCCTTCAATCTTACCATGTTCTTTGTGCCAAACACTCCAAGATCGGCGAAAGCCGTCGCGAGTTCACCAGCTGCATTACGAATACGTCGTATTGCATCAGCGTTTAAGGCTACAGAATCTTCAGTCGGTTGAAAGTTATACAGCCATCGCGTCACAAGGAATGGAATCTCATGTGGATTTAGCTTGAGCTTGCAAGTCTCCATAGCAACTTGCCCTTTGTCAATATTGCACTTCTAGTGGTGTCCAGTTTGATTTGTTTTCGTTGCCCTTTGGATGCCTCGTTTATTCACATATAGGGAGGGGAATCGTGATTTTATCCCTAGCACGATTTCGGCGCGAAAAAGAAAAATAGATTTCGAGAAAAAACATTATTCTTAGTCCTAACGTGATTGAGTGGTGTTAAAAATTGCAAAGGTATGCAATTTAAATCGTTACGAATGCAGAATGATGAGGATAATGACCATCGTTATGAAGACAATGAGACTTTACACTCTGATAAAGGGCTACCTCAACATTCACAGCTTTTGGCATATCTATTTGAAAACGAAGTGCTTAATGCAGAATTTAATTTGACATTTTTTTAGATGTTCTCAACTTTATAAATTAGGAATTTGCAACGGCTTTGCTTGATGCTTGAATGATTGAAGAGAAATTCTTGTAATTTCTGTAAAGTGACTTTTCTTCATCCTTAGATGCTGTAGTTAAAGCAGATTCTTAGAAAAAAACCTTGAAAGTCAGCAATTCACTGCTGTTTCTATCAACTAAGTCCTGTAAGGTTGAGACTATCCCTTGTTCCAAATTTTCCAGACGAGCAGTGTCTGAGTAAGACTAACAAATAAAGAATTTGAAAGAATCCCAATACCTTACTCTAAAGAATGATAAGGTGGTGAGCAGATAGTGTATTGGTGTCCAGGATTGATGATGTTCCTTATTGCTCGGGAAAAACCAACAAATTCGACTTCAGTAGAAACGGATGGAAGTGCTATAGTGTTCATCTCACAACCGATAAAACGTTTGAAATCTTTCATTCTAGCATTTCAAGATTTTTTGAGAAATTTTTCTATCACAAGAGTATTTGGGTTCCGGCAAGCTTAGGTGAGGCTTTGGACACATGAATTCCTTCTTGTTGAAAGATTCTGATTCAATTTGAATCTATCCACTTGAAAAATACTTGATACCATGTAATCCATTTTGAGTGGAGCCGTATTTGGGTAGATAAGCAAGATTAGTGAAATTTCTGGTACTAGAAAAGACAAAATTTCTGAATAGTCATCACTGACCTTTGCCATTCCAAAGGAAAAAAGAGATAAGAGTTATATGAATTCTAAAAGTAAGAAAGCCATCCATTCTGATTCCAATAATCAGTTGCATATTATCCAATGAATGTAAAGATTTAGTATTGCAGTTGCTCTGGAGCTAATATCAATTCCAGCTAAACTCAGATTCAAAAGAGTAAAATGTGAAAAATGAGATACTATTCAATACAACAATTTCCATGCAGATTGGAATCAAGAAAATTATCCCTAGTGACACTGCTTTTCGTACCACTCATGATAGAGAATGGTAAACGTCGCCTCAACACTCTCCAAAGCCTCTAAGGAGTTGGAACACAATCCAAGAAACGAATGTACAAGAGAGAGACCAACACAAGAATGCGAAGGGTACCCATTTCCGCCTCTTCCCAGTCACATCAGTAGTGATGACATTATTGATTTCTATGTGTCATCGTTGTCCAATGAAAAGAATATTGCTTGTACGCTTTATCGTAGCTCCGGTCCACATAACGTATATGTGGAGAACCTTGGTCTCAGAATTAATGCAAGTAAGCCAGTAATTGTTATTTGTCATGGATTCAAGAGTTGGAGAAATCAAATGTTACTAGCTCACTTGGGAGGTGGCTTGACTAGCGAAATGAACTGTCATACGTTGCGATTCGACTTTACAGGTAATGGTCATTCTTCCGGAACATTTCGCCTTTCCAATTATGATGAAGAATATCTTGATTTGAAAGCGATTGTCAGTTTTATACAAGAAAAAATGAAATGCCGCGTTCCATGTATAATTGGCCACTCAAAGGGCGCAGCCTGTGTTCTACGATATGCGACTGAACAAGAGAAAGAGCGACACGCATTACGTATACCCTGCTTCGTGAATCTTTCCGGGAGGTATTTTACACCCTTTACATACGATGTTAGCAGAATATTGAACGAGGATCAGATTTCAGAGCTCAGAACATGTGGGAAAACAATAATTGACAAGAAGGGAAGTCGAGAATTCGTAGTTACAATGGACGATATTCAAGAGATAAACAGCCTAAATTCTGATTATGTTCTCCAAATCAAAAGTTCAAGAGTCATGACTTTGCATGGGTCAAAAGACACGCAGGTCGATCTGAGTAACGCTTACCAATTCGAAAATAAGATAAGGAACCATAAATTAGTTGTGATAGATGGTGGCGATCACAATTATAATGGATTAAGGCATATACGAAGGTTAGTTGAATCAATTTCATCATTTATTATTTCTGTTGAAAGTGATGGATAACCAATTAAGATGTGAATTGGAAGAAAAAAATCGAAATATGAAAGATATAAGACCTTCATGCTTCCCAACTGAGCTAAACCGCATAAAGCATTTGTAGGTGACGATCAGTGACTGATTGGTATTTTGAAAATAGAACTTCCAAGAAGCATCTTCAGTGAAGCCTATGCTATGATTTACTCATTTAACTGAATAATGTGAAGAAACTGAAATTAATTACATCGTTTCCAATTTTTCAACAGTTTTTTAATATATCCACAACCTTGTATGTCTATAAACATTTCAATTTGTACATCCTGGAACATGAAAAGGCTATTGATTTGTTCCCAAGTAAGGTTCCTTGTTTCATGGAAAGACAATATTTGCAGTCTAAAAGGCAAAATCTCCATTCAAATTCATTTTTACACCCAGAACTGTTTACCAAATGAAATGTTTAAGGTTAGCTTTAGAATTAGTGTGCATACCCTAATGAAAGATTGTGAAGTAAACTTCATAGAAATATCCAACATGACCAATTGAAAATCTCATTTTGAGGTATTATAGAATATGTGGCATTAGTTTCAAGGAGTAGTAACTATGTGTTCAATAACTCGTTTTTGGGACAAAATGTGGACTTAGTGTTCTGTTCTGGCATAGAGAGATTTAGGCTTATATCACACAAGTAACTTTCAAAAAGTTGTATGATAGCATTTACATGTGCATAAAATATTGAAGTACAAATTACTCAGTAAAGTAATTCGATTGCATTGTAGATTCTCGGAATTCGGTCAGACTTGGAAGCTTGCTTTACTGACAAAGGCTCCTAGTGATCTGTCGTTGGCTAAATACTTAGGTATGATATATATCGGACCAATTTAATTTCATTTCTCGTAGGGTATAAGCTCCTAAAAACACCTATTTTAAAATGTTGTATCTAAGAAGAGGATTACGCTTTGTTGGAATCCTCATGAGCTTCATTCTCATCTTTGACCTTTAGAGGTTTTAGAAAATCATATTTTTTCCAAATCTTTTTGACTTCTTTTCAATTTCTATCGATTTTTATGGCGGATGATCTTGCATTGTGGAAAGCAAATGACAGTTGTACTAAAATTTAAAAATGCCTATTCATAAAAATTGTTCTTTTTAGCTTGTCCTCATTGCCGTTTTTGTACGTTTTTATTTGCGCTCACGAGTGGATTTCATAAGCCATATATTGAGGAAAAGGATAACCAGGAAACAAATCCTGGATGCGATGGCAAATAATCCTGAGAATGAATCTATCCCAATGAGTGCATGTAGAGAGTGAAGTGAAAGATATGTGTTTTTGAACCATTGACTCTAATATCACAAGCTGCTTGCGTTGATGTGGTCTATTGGATGTAAGAAGTAGTTTTCCAAACCGGAAAAACAGCTGCCTCATCAGAAACAACAAATCCTACCACAAAAATAATTCACATCTAATCTGGCAGTCAGCCATTCCCTCCCCCATCAAAAACTCACAGATTGTCTAACTGGGTTAAATCGGTATTGAAAACTTTTCATTATCATTGGGTTTTCGGATAAACTTCAATATCGACTTGGATATTGCAAAGTTTCCGTAGATTACATGCCAGCTACTTGAGCTTCACCTGAGAAAAGCCAGAGGAGGAAATCGAGTGCAAGTACGACATCGTGCACAAGTACGAGTGCCGAATCCCTTACAATGTTTTGTTAAACAGTTTATTGCATTCAAGTGTCATTAGGGACATCGCTAGCATAAATTAGCACTGTCATGGCCATATCTCTCGGTCACATAGCCGAATTGTGTCAAAGAATAAAAATGACATTCTTACTTTTCCGTAAGTTCGAACTGGAATGCTATCAAGAAATGTTTTTCAAACTAAAGAATGTTTGAAAACACTTGTCGTGCAAACGATATCAAAGTATTCATTACAGTGCGATATGCGGACTTCTAAGAAGAGAAGAAAATAACTTTAGTGAGGTTATGAACCTATAACCTTAAACTGTATTTTAGGAAATACTTAAATAAACAAATAATGTTTACTTAATCCGTGTTAGCAAACAAAAACGTCCATCACCAATTAATCAACGGTCTAACTAAACTTTAGGCTGCTCAAGATTAGTTAAGCATAAAGATTAGCAGCATGACTAATTCTGTCTACCAAAAATGTTACTTGTTTCTAAGTGCAAAGTGCACGCAAGATTCAAGGAAAATTTCAATAATCAAAGACAAGAATGAAACAAGTTACATTCAAGAACTAAACATCTCATAATAAACCAAACTATACTTCTACACTAAACCACTTTAGGATACTTCTACAGGCCTAATTGGTGGCATAGTGCAACAGCTCTAATGGATAACATGAAAATGATATTAAAAGGAAAATAATTTACATCTTTAGTGGATGAATTGTGTAATCAAAAGCCTATTTTGTAATTGGTTTAATCAACACCAATTATGTGGATCAAACATGCTGCTGGAATTTTGGGATTACTGTTATCATATTTATACACTCATATGTCGCAAAATAAACTCACATGCAAGCAAAGAAGAAAAAGATTTAAATTGAACACAGCAATTGTACTGATTTTCCATCAATGAAAACCTAACAGACATTGATTTTTGACAACAGCCTTGTCTCTCCAAATGCATCAACATCCTTTTGTCTTTCTGGCAAAATCAGCCGCAATAACTTCAACAGCAGCAAGAGAATCCGCAGGAATACGGCATCTGGCCATGATAATAAGGATGATTGTTCAGTAAGAGAAAACATCTATCTTGAAATTTTCTTGATGCCAATGCTCAATACATTGGTATATTTGAATATGTCATCGTGACAATAATGTACGCAATCTAAGACTCCAATGATATTTCCAGTCTTTGTCATTTATCATGCAATTGATTTTATGACTTGAGTATTCTGTGTTTACAAACAGTATTCAAGCAAACTCCATGTCAAAACTAGTATTACACACTAACACCCGGAAATTTATTCATTCACTATTCTCAACAAAGTTAATGTTTTTTAAATTTCAAATTTGCCACACTGGTCTGACGTCAATTGCTCGACTACAGTAGCTATATTCCTTCTCAAGTGAAAAAGACGATGAATGATGATGCTGCTGTGATTGGAACTGCCGACGATGCGATATGTACCAAATATGCAACAGTCCAAGCAGGATATTATGTGGATCCATTCCTTGCTCCGTTTGTGAGTCAACCTCGACAGTGTCAACCAATCATAAAGAAGGGGACTCATGCACGGGTCATGTGCATCGATCGTATGATTACCAAATTTATTGAGAGTCGTCAGGATCCACACATTGTTTTACTTGGTGCCGGTATGGATACCAATTTCTTTCGCTATGTGTCTGGAATTATGACTCCTTCCGTCTCTCCAAAGAGATTACATTGGTATGAAGTAGATCATCCGTGCACGATCCAACGAAAGGTAACGATTTTAAAACAGAAGGCAGAATTCTTTCCAATTGTACGTCACGTGGCAAATACTGCGGATGGAATTCGTTTTGCAACTGAAGCACCTCCCAATAATCCATCGAGTGACTATTGTTTATTGGGTCATGATTTACGTGAAGATCCTGTCGAACTCCTCCAAAAACTCTCCGAATTGGGATTAAGTGCAAGTGATCATGATATTTTATTCCTAGTGGAATGTCTGCAGATGTACCTTGAGGAAGATATCAGTCAGAAGTTATGGAGGACACTGGCTTCGTATTGTCCAAAATCATGCTTGGTCCTATTTGACCCCATTACAGGTGGTGATAACAACATGGAGACAAAAAATAGTATGATGAAAACAGAAAATCAGTCATCATCCTTTGGACGGATGATGGAACAGAACTTATTACGAGCTAATATTGTAACAACTCGATCAAGCTTACTACACACTCGAACATTGGAACAACAGATACACAAATTTGTGACACTTTGTGGTTGGGAACAAGCGATTGGATGTAACATGTGGTGGGCCTATCAAACCATCCTCACAATGGAACAAAGGCGGACAGCACAAAAGTGTGAGTTCTTGGATGAAATTGAGGAATGGACCATGATCCTTCAGCATTATTGTATCCTAGTTGCGTCTGCAACAACCGTAGGTCTTGACTTTTGTCAGATGGGACCTACTCTTGGACTGGATCCGAATCGATGTCAAGTTAAGAGGAAAAGTTAACACTCTAAATGAGGGGAAGACAAACTGCCTTATGAATAAATGGCGAAATATGGATTTTTTTACGAAGAATACATTATGAAAGAATTAGCAAGCTTAGGCTCTAGCCTTTTTTGCATTCGTCTCATCATTGTTATTATTTTCTTCATTCGATCTCTTTCCCGTCTTGTTCTCGTCATTCTTAATAGTGCTGATATCGACATTGTCATCAACTAGCTTTTCTGTATTATTTTCATCGTTTGGAGCCGACGTTGTTGCTGTTGTTGTTGTTGCTATTGGAGATGCCACCAGCAAATGAGATGGAAAGATTCCCTTTTGTACGTAGGATTCAATTTGTTCAATATCTTGTGGCGATGTAGCTGTTGCTACCATGTGTCGTAATTGTTCCTTTTGTTCCATTGTAAAGGAAATTTGGAAGGATTCTGCCGCTGAACGACCTTCACCAGGTGTAAAGGTTCGTCTTTCCTTTTCTACGTCGGACTCCAATGCAGCACCTGCTGCAGATCGTGACAATCGTTTGGCCGTATCACGTTCCCTACGAGTTATCCGAATGAGATCTAAAACTTTGAGAGAAGGAATATGATGAATCGTATACAGACGATAATACTGCCGACCTTGTAGTATTTAGCAATAGGACAAAATGAAAGAAACAAAGAAATGAAAATGGGTTAGATTGATCCATGTGTGCATTTTCATCATGTACTATGGATCTCATTTCGTTTTCTGAAAACAAACAAGGATCATTCAGGCTTCGAAGAAAAATTATATCATTTTGGTGGCTGTACAAGAATAATTGGATGGTATCAGCAACTTGCGAATGTTCCAATCCGACGTAGTTTCAATACGGCCATGATGTTTTGTTTTAACTTACGAGTTACAGGATTTCCAGATAAGGATAAGAATTCTAGTTTCGGGAAGGCTTTACCCATGTTGTCAATTTGATGTAAATTGGCAATTCGATTGTTGCTCAAATTCAAAACGGTTATGTTGGGTAGATTCTTGGCTAAATTAGGTTCATCCAGTGTCTCGATGGCATTATTGGATAATTGAAGAGTGGCTAAACGTTCCAACCGCGGAAAGTTATCTAATCTTGTCAACCGATTGTCGGTAAAGTCAATGGAGTCAAAAGCATCACGAGTTACACCAAGATGTTCAATCAGTGGAATTCCCCTTCCACGTAATACCAATTCTCTCTCCCCCAATGGATTTGGACGTTGCTCGGCCAAATTTAAAACTTCGGCTGACAATCTCATTCGTCTTTTCAATCGTACAGGATAAGGGTACGATCAATAGTTGCTTTCAAGAATTACGGAATAGGAAGGTATCCAATGTATTGCGAGAGTGGACGTTAGGAGGAAAAGGCGCAATTATATGACGACGACGGAAGATGATAGGTGGTGGAAGTCGGTAAGTTGCCGATACCAAGCTATCCTTTTCTATGTAGGGATATACCAAATACAAATATAAGGTTACGAGATGTCAATTCCCTTCAAAAATGCCAATACAGTCCTTGTCCAACGAGTGATTTTTTTCATTCAACAAATTTCCACAATATTCAAGTAATCTTTTAATCTGAGTGAAAATATCTGTTTAGAGATCAGGATCCATATCTCCACGTATATGTTGCACATTTTAAATTTGATTGTAATTGAACGTGTCGATGCATTGAATCCTTGCATTCATTCCCGGCTATTTGTGTGCTCATTTTTAAGTCATTTTCATGTTTTAAGATTGCTAGCTTTACAAATTTCTTTTGTGAACTTGAAAATCTCCATCAGCTTTCATTTTTTCTTAAATCAATTTTCTATGCTGTTACAACGAAAATTGTTGAGTTCATTGGCACTATTTTCTTTCCTTCTATCTATTTATTATGATAGATCTTATACTCAAATGCTCCCGAGACTCAGCCCTTAATGCTGCAGACTACTAGACCCATACACCTATTGAGTGATGAAATTATCTAAGCTAAAGCTATTCATCCATCTGCATGGTCTTTAGCCTAATTTAAGTATTCTCTTCTCATTAAAAATGTAAATTTAAAACTTGTTGGACTACTAGGATTTGAATTTGTCTAATCATATAGGTTTTTCAAATTCTTTATTTCAAGCGCGAAGCTTATTTCATTCATTTTCTTCTCCTCGCATCTCGCTCACTTTTAGCCACTACTATTTGACATAAGTGATGAATACCAATATAGGTAATGCGTCGAATGATCTTATGTATTCTGGGTGGCGTCTTGCATCAGTTATGTTGTTTACAAGCGACCTTTCGTCAATTTTTATGCTTTTGAAGTGTATTCAGCTTCAAATTGTGTACAAGTTCTGATTTCATCGTCCCAAAATTCCCGATTAATAATGAGAATCCTCAGTGTCTTCCTTAATGCTTTGTCTCTATCGATACCGCAAATAGCTGTCGTTGAGCAAAGAGAAAAAATGCGGCTTACTCCTGAATATCCGTTAGAGGCATAATGAAATTCAATAATAGTAATTCAAGGCACCAGAATACGCTCTTTTATTAAATTACATGAACAAATTTTGTAGTTCACAAACAATTAACATGTGATACTCACTATTTCATCATCTGCGATTAAAACAGTTTAAAAAATATCATCGAGATGCCTAAATCTATGCAACTCTGAGTACAACCGGGCTTGCTCTCCCAAACAATTTGGATAATGTCATCTCGTATGAACTTCCTCCTGTTTTTATGACCTTTGCTGTGACTTACTAACGCGGCATTCCTTGAGTTTGGGCATTACCCTTCCTTCTTTTATTCTTTTTACCTCCTACTTTTACGAAGTTTATGAGCACTGAATGACTATCAGCTGCTATTTTATTGAAATTCCTTGCCTTTCACATATGTGTTTTGTCATGTTAATTATCCACTTCATTTCCAGGTTAGATAAAATCTGGTATTTCAGAATAATACAGAGCCTTTACTCCCAAGGGAAAGGACCTGTTGTTTTGCAATAGGACTTAAACGTTAGGTGGCAATACCTTTTAAAGAACACAATGAGATATTGTGATCCATGAAAGTATTCATTTAATTGGATCCTACCAATACGTGATACATCAAACTCCTCATTTACCTATATTGGTATGGCTTCGTTTTCTGTTGATTTGTTTGCAGCTTCAACCTCAAAACGGTATAGGCACGCCAGGGATTGTGTTACCGAGACAAAGTAGGGGGCAGTTCACCTCTCATACCTCTCAACGGAAAAGTGCGACCGATGATACCCAGTGAATACAACAATGAATGAGACTTTTGCAGTTTCATTCTTGCATTTATAGGAAATTTTGGAGTTCGAAATTAGAATTCGAGGGTTTAGTGGATTTTACTTCGAAGCTTTATGCGATTCTTGATTCCTGAGAGAGTAATATAGGATTTTGTCATACATAGGAATCTTCAAAGCCCACGAGGTATATCAATACTCACCACCACTAATTTTTCACTTGGTTGGCAATCACTTGCCTTATATTTCACAAATTCTAATGGGTCGAAAACCAAGCAAGAAGCAAAAAAAGGTGGAAAGTGAGAATATCGATGGACACTTGATCGAGGAAACAAAGGAAGAATCATCATTGCTTGAAAACAAGAATTTGTCACTAACACAAGGCTTACATGGTGAAGATGAGGAGGAGTTTGACGCCGAATCAGCCAAATTCATTAGTGATGGTCGGTATCGAAACAAGCAGAGATGTTTGGCTCTCTGCTCCCGGGGAGTGACAGCAAGGTACCGCCATTTGCTAGAAGATCTACGCACTCTCATGCCTCATCATAAAAAGGAATCAAAACTTGATCCTGGTTCTGAGGGTTCTGGTCGTGCCATCAACGATATACTTCAGATTCGTAGCTGTAACTCGGTGCTTTATTTTGAGTGTCGTAAGAGACAGGATTGTTATATGTGGATTGGTCTCACTGGAGGGCCCAGTGCTCGATTTCATGTAAGCAATATTCATACTATGGATGAATTAAAACTAACAGGAAACTGCATGAAAGGAAGTCGACCAATTCTTTCTTTTGATCAGCCATTTGAAAACATGGGACATCTAAAGCTTCTGAAGGAGCTCTTTGTAAATGTTTTCGGAACACCACGCGGTCATCCAAAGAGCAAGCCATTTGTGGATCGAATAATGGTATTTTCATATGCCGACAAAAAGGTAGGTGTTAAATGCATTGCACATTGTTCCAGAAGGCTTATGATTACACAAATGATGAGCGTATGTCGGACCTCTTATGAGGAATGAGATCACTATCATAGACTACGATGGAATGAGGCTTATTTTTCATCATTTATTTTCTTTTCCGCATTCCTTTGACTAACTTTGTAAATTTCAGATTTGGGTTCGCAATTATCAAATCTTGGACCAGGATGCGGAAAACGCTTTGGAAAAACATTTAGCTAAAAAGCGAACAGGCCTGGAGTACAACACATCACTTGTTGAGATTGGTCCAAGATTCGTTTTAAATCCTATTCGCATTTTTCGGGGATCCTTTGGAGGCCAAACCTTGTATCAAAATGATGAATACATGTCCCCAAATGAAATAAGGTCTCTAGACAAACAGGATAAGGGAAATTCTTACATGGAAAGAAAGAACAAGCAGCGCAAACGCAAGGAACGTCAAGAGGAAATGATAATTCCGGAGGATCCACTAGACAATATTTTCCGATAAGCTTAAAAGCACTACTAATCTTCTCAAGTACCCTCTCACGTGTTGAAGTCAAGTAATACTAATAGCTTCCTTCACAAGATAAAGTCTGTAGTTAGGCAGAATTGAAGAATCGTTTTCCGCATACGCATACATTACAAGATTCCACATTATACAGATTGAATATTTAGACAATTGTAGAAAAAGTGTTGAATATTGTCAGAAAATGAAATTGCCACAACAAGCAGATAAATTTTATTACCAAAAAAGCCCTGATGATTAATTAAGCTTCCAGCACTTGGCCCGATAGTAACCTGAAATTAATCAGGACTGATCAATCAATAACTTATTAAAATAATTGCTAATAGATGGTAAGATCGAATTACCTTTTGTCTGCATTCCTAGGCCTCCAGGATATATTGGGTCCATATTATTTCCGGAAACAAACTATATTCGCCTACCAGCTCTCCTTCATAACTTTGGCAGCCTCCTATTAATTGCCCAAATCTTTCCAAACGTAGAGGACACTACTAAATTCAATCCCCTGGCTTCTTGCTGTTTCAATTGTGTAAGCTTTGAATGTATAGTAGCGACTTGGTTCAGTTACCGTGGTTCAAAGCCTATTCCACTTTTATTATATAAGCTGCCTTGGTGAATTAACATTACGATTTATTATTCTGTTGTTAAATTTGTTTGAAATGTATGTATATACAAATTTTCAAGAAGGAAACTATTAGTTCCCTTGTTTGGCTTTTTGATTTTACCTATGGTATCAGTAGGCGTGTTGATGCTTGGGCAGTTCTTATGCTTTCACGCTGGTATTCTGGAACCAAAAGGTACCAGACTATTAAGGATATCATTATCCTGTTAATAGGTATGTAATAAAATTCAAATTGTATTGTCATTACTATTTCTATAGGAAGACATATGTTTGTACAATAGTTTGCAGGTTGCAAAACTAGTTGTAGTTAAATGATTCCTTTTTAAGATCATAGTGCAACAGTCTGATTGAATGATAGTCTATGTGTCATTACACTTTATGACTCAATCCCATGCTAATTAAGGATTGTTATTTTTTTGAAATAGGAAAGGAAGGTCTTCTTTCTTCTTCCGTTAATATAAGCTAAATCATTGAACATATGTGTACTGATTTGCTAACAAAAAAATCTATATTTGTATTTGCAAGTGTTAAACTTGACTTTGCTTTTTTTCTTTCATGAGTTTTAGCTCATGAAAACATTTGCTGCGTGGAGGCCAAATGCATTGGCTGAAATACATTTTCGTTACTGGGTACTCAATGTTTAGCAGACTGTAAAAGCTTACAATGGCCCTTACCTTCTCTGATATGGCTATGTTTTGCACTGTGAATGAAATTCACCTATCTACCTATTTGGTAAGGTTTAAAGAAAAATGTTTGCTGGAAACAGCATAATGTCCTGATATGGTGACATTCTAAGTTAGGTAAAGTGAACCACATTCACTATTTCTAATTATATAGTGGATGGTGCATTGTTTTAGCTATTAAGATGACAAAACAGTAGTCCTTCTAGCTATTGAATGGCTATGCAACATGAGTTTGCAATGCTGAAATTGTATATCTAGTTTAGGAGACTGGTGGATAATCATGTCTTTGAAACCTAGTATTGTATCATCCTCATCAGCATGATATTAAAAATATAATACTAAGTAACCATCTTTGGATTGTTAATCTTGATTCTGATGATAGTAAGCCTCATTCTCTTTTACGGTCTGAAGCTGCAATAATGCAATTCATCCACATTCGATGAATAAGAGTTATTCTAGAGGTGTAATCAATTGTCAAGTTCTACTTTGGTTCTTCCAATTGTAGTGTTGCATAGTTGGTTATAAGATATCAAAATGCATGCAACTAAATCAGTTCGGAAATGCATTTTTTGCTTGCTTGATCTTCAGGTACTTCTACCTTTGTTGCTTCAAGGCTCTTAATTGCCATCCTGACATCCGTTCCAAATTTACACGTTGGTTATCTACTCCTCAAGTCTTTTTCGTAGACTTTGCATATTGATTGGCTCGTCTAGCCTCTGAACATCATTCTCCATAGCTTACTTCCGATTTCGAATGTCCAAGCATGTTGTGAGATATATCATTGTGACAAAATAAATGTACTCGACGTATACCAGTTCAACACTTTGTTCTACTCTCAGCCCACGAGGTGTGACTACCTAATTTGATGATACAGGGTCAGGCAAATCAATAGATATTACTTTACTTTCAGTATGCTTCTTTAAAATCCCGTTTGTTTCATTAACTCCTATGCCTATAGGTCAGCAGCATGGAAATAGTCTATAGTAACACAAGGAAAACAAGGATGATTGCTTAGTAAACTTAAATAATTATGAGTTCTATGACTATCTTTCTGTTCCCCTTCGTGACTAAGCCCAAGATAGACCAAGTACTTTCTAATGAATGAATCATTGGGCGTGAAAGGTTGCTCTGTCATTTCATTTTTTCTCTCTGAATCACGATTGTCATCCGTTGTGAATCCCAACTTAGAGCCAAACAGAGTTAGCTTTAATTCAGCCGTTTCAGTTGATTTTTCATAACAACCATTTTTGTCCAAGTCCAAGTAAATATCTCGTACTCCATTGTAAACAGTGCCTCCAAGCATGTCCTTCATAATTGCATACTACCATTTCCCTTGTTTGCGATTAGAATAAATCATTATACCTAAAGGGATACCTTAGCTTGGCTTCCTCAGTTCATATTTTCTGGGTTAGAATTGTCAAATAACTATTTTCATCAAGGGGTTTTCTCCAGGAAAGGATAATATTCAATCAAATTCACAGATTGTCCACTTTAATGAGACTTTTAATCAACTTAAGGGGACTATTTCAATGGGCAAACGCAGAGAACCAATTTTCATGTTTAAAGCTTGATGAAGAATAAAAAGTCATCATAACGGTGTACGCATGTGGAACTTAACCCTGCTTTATCTAATTAAACTCTTTAATTAGGCTTGGAATAAAGAAACCGTTTTTCACAGTCCCTATGATGATGTTATCAGCCCTAATTTAAAGATCCCGATCAGACCTTGTGCACTTGAATAACCTTCCAATGCAGGAAACCACTTTCAATGGAATTCAATATTTATTCATCAGTTATCTCTTTCCTTGAATTCTGAAAGTAATGTATGATGACATTTTGTTCAAAAATGTTTCAGGGAGCCAAATTTTAGACTCTTGAAAGGCCTATCTAATGGATATCCTCTTTTAATCAATCTTAAGTAATGATGAATTTCAAACGACAATTTTTTCCCCTGACAGGAGTTAGAAAACTTAAAGGGGAATTTACAAAACTAGTACCAAAAATCAAAATAACTACAAAACTGGTACCAAATTCCAACTATTACCAAATCTTAAAGTATTTAGTCGCTTACCCCGTTTCGAACATGTCACTAGCAATGTTGCTGAGAGACTTAACAATTCGATTGATGATTCAAGAGGAAAAAATCACCTGCATTTATTAGTTTGCATTACAAGAAGGATTATGGATTTGTTTAATCGACAGAGGCAAGGATTCGAAGCTTTGAATACTACGCTGCCCAAAATCGTGTCAAGCCTTTTGCTGGCAAGATTGAGAATTCGAGGCGTTATCAATTACGTCCAGCATCTGAATATGAATGCTTAGTGCTTGCAGGTAACCATGGGGACTCTGTCAATCTTCAAAATGGATCTTGCGCATGCGGTGAATATCAGGATACTTTGTTTGTGTGCGCTCATTCAATCGCCTTTATTCGTGCAACAGGAAAGTCTCCTTTGGAATTCATTTCTGAAGTTTACAAGTGTGAGTCATTGAAACAAACGTATTCACACATCATTCATCCAGTAACTATTGAGAATTTGGAGTTGGATGATGCGAAGCCTCCTGCCATTCGCAAACAAGCAGGAAGACCAAAGAAAGAAATCGTAACGAACTTCTATCAAATTGAATCCCCAATCTCCTGCAGCTTTTGCAAGCAGGTGTGAAGACTGGCAGGTGGGAGAATAGAAAGACATTAATAAACTTTATTTATGTTTGAAACTCATCTTTTAATTCTTTTGAAATTTGACTTTGTGTGTGTTGTAAAGAAATAAATTGGTACTAGTTTTGTAAACATTTTAACGTTTGGTACTAGCGTTGCAAATATTTTAAGGTTTGGTACTAGTTTTGTAAATATTTTAACGTTTGGAACAACCGGTAGTTTTGTAAATATTTTGGAATTTGGTACTCGTTTTGTAAATTCCCCAAAATTAAAAATGAAGTTAGTTTATGAAAGAAAATCTATATTTTCTCCTCAATATTTTTGGTTGTCCCAACGGTAATCTGGAGCAGCAATCAAATCGCGAGCGCAGACTATTTTCCACTCAACGGATAGTAAGGTGAGTTAAGGAAACAGAAAAAGCCTAATCACCTGTATATTCAATTTTACAATATGCGAATTAATGGTGCGGGAGGCTCTTGAGTTAATCTAATTATCATGACCTTTTAACATGAGAGTTCCGTTGAACAATGCGCGCTCGTATTTCTCTTTGATTGCTCAACAAAATCCTGAAATAAATCTGCCAAGTTACGTTTTTTCAAGAATTATCTTGTGTCGAAATTTCAATTTCTTTCCAGATGAATTTCTATGCCTTTCATCTTGCCTTATCCATCCTATTCCTTCTTGCGTGTTGCGTCTGCCTGTTTGTATTATTTCGTCACATCGAAATCCGAAAAATTGAATTTCAGTTTTCTGACACTCAATCGAGCACATCCTCAAGACTTTCAAGCAAGCATTCTAGAAGAGATGATGCCATTGTCCTCTTACGTGTTCTCTTGATTGTCATATTTCTGGTCATATTAATGGATGAAGATAAGGGAACGCGATGGATTATGCTGGTTGCTTCTTACGTGGTTGTTACTTTTCTTTCTCTTTTGTTCTTGGCAAAGAGTGGTAATACAGCTCCCTCTATAAGGGAGCGCAAATGGGAATATCTCGCTCTATTCTCAGTTCTTGTCTTGCTAACTGGCGCAGCAATTGCACTAGTGAAGTATTCAGTACTCATGTTAAAGTACGGAAAGGAATATTTTGGTGCCGCAAGAATCATTGGCTATAACGATGAGGGAGATGATGACAGAGTGGAGCAAAATGAAAATCAAAAGGAACAAAACGAAGAGAAAAATGAAGAAAAAGATCAAGAGGAAAATCATGACGAAAATAATGAGGACAATGGGGAAAATCGACGTAGACTTGAAAATGAGAAAGATGAAGGCGAGGTGAGTGTCTTACTCTTGTGACATAGATATATCGTGGAAAAACGGATAACTTAACTTTGCCTATCCCAAGGATAATCGAAGTGGAGATAATGAGGGAAGTGGAAGTGGAAGCAAAAGTGCTGACGGGGAAAGTAGGGATAACGAAGGTGATAGCGGAGAAGAATATGCCTACATCAAGGTGGCATGGGGTGGAGATTGGGGCTGCCCGACTGATCCGGAAAAGTATTGTACTGCAAATATAGAAACCCCATGCAGTCAGTGGGATGTCGACACATCATTAGGCTCGAATAGTCCTGCGGACTGGAAATATTGGAACGGAAAGGTAGATGGTCGTTTGGATAATGTTTTCTCCTGTGGAAATGGGTTCTCGGATTATAACGCGATGGGTGACTACGAAGCATCGTCGTCTCCGTTACAATCCGATGATGCATATCCTTATGCTTATATTGTTGGTAATTGCCATTCCTGTACGGCAAAATGGGCATGGACACCTTACCATAAAAGAGCAGAAGCGATTTCAGGGTATCACGCACTATTCAAGGGCTACATGTCACTCTCTGTTGTCGCGTTTGCCACATATCTCTTGCTCGCTTGCAAGAGGCAGTGTCCGAGAAAAAAGGATAGTAACGCGATGTTGCTTGTAAACGAGGGAGGGATTGTAGCTTGATTTTTAAGCATCTAATGAGATAACTAAATGTTCATTATACGACTAAATTTTATCTGTCCAATACGAATTAATTTTTCAACATGCAGATGAGGATCATAAAGATTACTGATTCAAAGATATGTTATATTTGCTCGACTATAAAAAGTTCTTGACCAGGTTGAATGCCTGCAGCTTCCAAAGTTGCATCGTGGATTCTTAAAACTTTACGTGGAAACCTTGTCACTAATTGAAATGATTCTAATTTTGTGTATGTGCCAGCAAAAGCAAACAAGTCACGAACAGTTGCGATGGTTACATCGAATCGCTTCCGCCCGCTACCGATCTCCGCTTTAATCTGCATAAGACATATATTATCTGTTTGAGACGCTGGCGGTTCAGGAATCAGCGAATCCGTTTTTATGGTACTAGGAGAAGAATTAGATTCGATTCTCGGTTGTACAGCTTTGTGTGACGAATCACCATTTAAAGACCTTCCAGATGTATCCCCACCGATATCATGTGAAATTTTTACCAGAGAATTGGAGTCAGGGTAAGTCGCCAAAGGTTTGTGATCGTCTGGGCCATGAGAAAGTTGTTCTGCTTCCTCGTTTGTTCCAATATCAACAACGACATCTGTGTCAATACATGAAATCGAGTTAAATGTCGCTGGGGTCACTGAAGTGACGCTTAAGTCATACTTCACACCTCGATGCCAAGTGTGCACTGTATCTCCAACGGACAGCGTCGCACGAGTTCTCACCAAAGATTGCTCAAGTACCAGTTTGATATTCTTGAGGTGATGAAAGCCATTTTTTATTGCGTCTAACGTGGGAACCAGAGTACATCCCTTTCCCTTTGGTAAAACTACAAGGGAAACTTCCAGTGAGGCATCGGGTAAATCAAAGGCACCCCAAGCCAAGTGACCTGGTGTTCTGTCCTTTACATTATCATCAGAATCTGTAACCTCTGTTTGTGAAGGATCATTAGTGCGCATCGATTTCACACTCTGGCTTATTTTCGTAAATTTAAGTTGATTCAAAAGTGAAGTTGCTATTGCTTCTGGTAAACCTACGTAACCTTCGTCTTGTGTGAACTCCACAACTGTGGCATGGGAGTAAGCAACATATTTATGTGAAAGTTCGTCAAGGTATACCTGATGCATCTTATTATGGTACTCATCATCGTCGTCGGAGTCTTCTACCATACTGTCGTCAACAGGTGGATCAATACTTTTCATCCCTTGAGATTCGGGAAAGGAATAATTGGGATTAAGGATACCTACGCGAAATGTCCATGGAGATGGAGTATGTTCAAGATCTGAAGTCAAATATTCCAGGACAGAAGGTGGTAGTGCGATTTTATCCCCTTCCCCATATATTGATGTAGGCCTAAGAAGTAATCCATTTGCAGCCAGTGGTCGAACACCCAGTCTTTGTTCATACGTTCTCCAAACCTTCTTAACATTATCCATCTTTAATTGTTCTTGTAACCGTTTCTCTTTCTTTTGCTCTTGTTGACGACGACGAATCTCTGCCTCGCGTTTCGCCTTCTCCGATATAAAGTTATTTCGGATCCGACCGCGAAGCTTTGATTGTTCACGCTGTAATCGTTGCGCTGACCCTTCGAAATCCATCGCTTATATTTTTTATGAACTCATCATTCCTATCACCGAAGTTCGTTCACGTTCTTCGAATCGACGATTGTCTACTGGACATTAAATTTACAGTAGAATTAGCCCGTTCGACAAGTGAGTTAAGCAGTTAATTTAGTTAATTCTGAGAAAAATATGAAAAATTAATAAATTAATTCATAAAACTTGACGCTTTTTGAACCGTCCTTTTTGGCACCATACTGATGTAGAGCATGATCATTTCAAGTGTACTCGGTACACATGCAGAAAGGTGTCAAATAGAACTTGACTTGGCTGAAAAACCTCACAACACCGTTGCTAGTAATTGGAATCATTCTGAGGTCAACGTATACTACTTCAAATTTTCACCATTTTCTTCCTTTCATCAATGCGCTGATTCTATAATCGCCATCTTTGATTTCTTCAACGTTACTCATCGGTGAATCGACTTGCGCTTCAAAATATGTAAGTTGATTCCTATCATTTCCTTTCTATACTTCTCGATTTAAAGATTTCACTAAATCTGATTCGAATTCAGGACTACTGACAATCTCTGTATGTTTGAAATAGCTTTCAAAGTATGCTTTGTGTAGAGAAGAACATGGCATTTCTCTAGAAGTCCAATTTACGGTTCTCGGTCACTATCCATTTGATCCAAATGAGAGGTGTTGGTTGCATCATTGGGTATAAGTTGGAGCTTATTTTTTTTAAAATTAGCCACTATGCTTGCAATCTAAATGCTGAAGTTCTCATTGAAAACGTATTAGCATCTTGAGACTTGTCATCCCCCCAAAAAATTCCTGATAATCAGCTTCTGAGGAGCATCTATTAATTTCAACTAGGTTTTCATGTATAGTCAACTACGGTGAAGAAATGCAAAAATATAGAATTAGTTTCTGAGTAATGATTTCTTACCATTGTAACTTTAGAATGGAAATAAACGGTTTAGTCATGGGCAAAGGTACTGCTAGTTATTTCTCTCTTGTATCAGGGAAGTATGATACTTTCAAGAGCAATGAAATGCTTTACTGTATAAGTGACGAATTTGATAACGTAGAAAATGATGTTCGTTACAGCTCCACTTTGTGCACTCTCAGTAGAGAGAGACAAATGTAATTCTTGCATCTGATTTAGAATTTTGTATGAAAAAAGACTAGTAGTTGGCGCTTGCTTTGCTACACAGATTTGAGAATCAATAATGATATCATAAAAATTCTTTTCTGCAAAGACTATTGAGGTTTGGAATGAGTTAGCTGATTATTGGAAGTCCTGTTGCTAACTCGGAATGGCGATGTTATTTCTTTTTTGTTCGAATTCTCTTGTTAGAGGATGAAAATAGAAGAAATCACATGTATGGAAAGACACAAAAAATGTCGTGATTGCAGAAAATTGAATCTTGTGACTTCAACAAACACAAACAGCTGTAAATATACATATTCTTAATATTTCTGTTTTCCGTGCTGCAAGGAATATTTGTGTGTATTTCTTCTATATCTTACAGCACAAAATGTTGACAACATTACAGAAGGGGGTGAATATAGATAAGGACTATGACTTTTGTCACCAAAATAGGCCTGATCAATTTAAATGGAAACAAATAAGTTTTTCAGTTCGTAACCGTTAGACATTTTTGCCGAATACTCGAGTCGGTGATGATTTTTGTTGACTTGATATGCATCGGAATAAGGATTAAATCGGAGTTTGCTGAAGAAGTATGTGGCATCCAGGGCTGCGGTTCTTCTGAAGCTCCCTGATTTAAACCACATAGCCGAGCTATAAAAGCTATAAAGGTCAAGTGTTGGAAAAAAGAATCATTCGCAACGTGACATCGAGAATGCTGCAAATGAGCTATCAAAATGCATGAATGAGCAACCCTTGCAAAGAACAAGGAAATGACAATAGTCATGGAATGCTTCTTTTTATATTTGATAACATCACTTAAGATTTGAACCAAGGAAAGACGTAGAAGATTGGGGTATTGGTCTTGGATTAACACTTACATTCCGGCTGCTTCAAATTGCTCAAGGTATAAGAGCTAGAGTGGAGTCACCTTTTCAATCGGTGAAGCGAAAAAGGCGGCATTATGAGAGGCTGCGTTGGATGTTAGATTCATATACTTGTTACCTTGGTAAAATTTTGGCGATATCGACTTAATTTTTTCAAAACTAACTTCATTGAGGCAATTTTCAGAGCTTAAACTTGTCTTTACGTGCTCGAGCTATGCATAGTGCCACCATGTACCATGATATCCGAGAACACAATGACTATGGCTCTATAAAATACGTTTGTAATGACAGGGCAAATATGCTGATTTCTTTATTCAACTTGTGAGCAAGAGAGACTTATGAAAAACATTAGATTAATTTGCTTGGAGAGTTATCTGAGGACTGAATAGTGTAAGATAGGAAGGGAGATAATAGGTATTGTTTATATTTGTCATATAGTCCAAGATTTAGCATGACTAGCAGGAGAGTAACAAAAGAGAGGATACCAAATGAAAAAAGGTTTATGCAAGATCATTATCACAGCCAAAATTCATTTTCATCAGAAAGTTTGATGTGTAGATAAAAAATAATTGTTTATATGCGATGGGATATATTTTCGTGTAAACAACTTAATCTCTATTTAATCTTTAATAGTTTCGCTTTTGTACTAAAAACTTGTTCCGAAAAATCAAGAAGCCTAGTGTAAACTTAGATACTTGCACCCCTGCAAACAAGGAGTCGGCCGACGGCCAGATCGGATATTCTTGTAATTTATGTGTTTCCAAACTTATTTACAAACGTTTCTTTTGAATTTCTCCAATAAACCTCGTTTTTGATAATGGACAAAAATAAAATTGGCGATTCCATCACTCGTGTTTGCAATATGTGATTCATAAACTTAAGGCAGATGACGTTGTCGAGACATCGCCAAAGAAATAAAATGGATTATAAGGCTACGGGTTATGTTTTCTATTTAGAGAATCTGTAACATCAGTTCTGGTTTTCTACGATTAACAAAAAGGTTGACAAGCAAGAAACGTAATACCACGTCAGTGACGTTTTTGATTCTCCTGTATTTAAATGGTTATGGTCTCGATGCTGCTTAGATACATGTTTTCGTACCAACATTTCTTTGTATGAGTGAATGACAGACCAATATCTTTCGCTAGCACAAAAAAGTGAACAGCGATTGAATCCGATATGACTGGATTGTTGAATCGAGTTATCGGTAGTTACGGCTCTGTGGATGCTGGCCACGAGGAGATACCATTCACTCTACAGGAGCCGTATCATTTTGAAGAAGCTTCCATCTTCATGCGATTAACCTTTGAGTGGCTTTCTCCATTGTTTACGTTTGGAAATGTGAAAGGTCGTCTTGACATGGACGATCTTCGTAAATGGCATTTACCTATAGATGATTCGACTGATATAGTAGTGGAACAGTTCCGATCAAGTTGGAAGAAAGAAAATCAAAAAGCTCATTTCAACAATATGAAACCAAATCTCGCTCGTGCACTCTGGAATGCCTATTATCTTGATTTCTGCAAAGCCGGAATTTTAAAGCTTATACATGATATGTTTCAATTCGTTGCACCTCAAGTTCTTAAGGCACTTATAGTTTACTTACGAAGCCCGGCAGAGTCCATTTGGTATGGAATAAGTTTGACGTTAATAATTGCTGTAGCTCAAATTATAATGTCGATTTCCCTCCGACAATACTACTTTACGTGCTATAGGGTTGGATTACGCATAAGGACAGCCATGGTAACGGCGATTTACACAAAGGCACTGTCAATTCAATCTTGCCAGAAATCAACAGGCCAAATTACAAATTTGATGAGTATCGATGTCCAACACCTACAAGATATTGTCACGTCTCTTCATTCCTTGTGGTATTCAGTATTTCAGATTGTTGTCTCCTTGATCTTTCTGTATCAGCAAATGGGCGTTAGCATCTTTGCGGGGGTACTGGTAATCATTCTGAGTATACCGTTGACTGCAATATCCGCAAGTTATATGGGATGGAGACAAAAATCATTGATGATTGCTAAGGATAATCGGCTTGAAGTTAACAATGAAGTTATTGGAAACATGAAGGTCGTTAAGCTTCAAGCTTGGGAAGAGCCTTTTATGAAAAAAATCGTGGGTCTGCGAAAGGAAGAACTCAGACAACTATGGTTTTATTTGATTGGTCGCATGTTTACGTACCTTACATTTGCCATTGTACCGCTTGCAATATCATTGGCCACTTTTTCTGCCTATATTTTCCTCGGCAATAGGCTTGATGTCGCCTCAGCGTTAACTTCTCTGGCACTCTTTGAAATCTTACGTTTCCCCCTTTTCATGTTACCGCAGACAATTAATGGAATGGTTGAAGCCCATATTGCATTGAATCGAATCAATAAATTCCTCGTCGGTCCAGAACACAAAGCAATTAAATCTGACTCATTTGGCTCGAAAGGAATTCGAATGCTCAGAGCGACTTTTCTTTTTGATGATACCTCACCAGAGGTCGAAGAAGACGATGATACGGACCAGAAAATTGCAGACACTGAGTGGAAAGTCACTTTGCTTCAAGAACAGATAAATGACGCCGAGGGTAGGCTAGCTCTTGCCGAGGGAAGAGACTTTAACATCCCGTCTTCACCTATTTTTGCATTATCTCGCATCAATTTATCAGTAAAGGAAGGGGAGCTTATAGCAGTAATTGGTGGAGTAGGATCTGGAAAGTCTTCACTTTTGAAGGCTCTTATGGGTAACCTATCTCAGTTTAGTGGAGAGTTGGAAATTAAAGGAAAAATTTCATATGCTGCACAAGCTACTTTCATAATGAACGCCTCCATCAAAGAGAACATACTGTTTGGGAATTCCATCTACAATCATGAGCTGTATCATAGAGCTCTTGATGTATGTTGTTTAGAACATGATTTGAAACTATTAACAAGCGGCGATGAAACCGAAATCGGAGAAAAAGGTATTAATCTTTCCGGCGGGCAGAAAGCTAGGATTGGTATGGCAAGAGCTCTATATCACAACGCTGATATTTTCCTCCTAGATGATCCTCTTGCGGCGGTAGACGCTCATGTAGGGAAGAAACTTTTCGAAGAATGTATTGTTGGAAGCATGCTAAAGCCTTCAGGAAATTCTTCTCAAAGAACAGTGGTTTTAGTGACAAATGCCTTGCAATATCTAAGTCATCCTTTTGTCGATCGTATTATTGTGCTTCACGAAGGAAATCTTGTTGAAGCAGGTACATTCAAAGAACTGAACCAGAAGGAAGAATCTCATTTCAAACGTCACTTAAATGCGTTCAATGACACGAAGTCTGGGCATTCACATCAGGGAAGATCCTCCGAGGCCTTTGACATTGATTTTGTAGAAAAAAAGGAAGAGCTTGCAATACATCTAAGAAATTCGGAAAGAGATACCCAGAGCATATCTAATGTTACCCCTTTAATGACAGATGAGGATCAAGAGCGTGAAACTGGAAGTGTGTCTCTTTCGGTGTATTTGATGTGGGCCGAAGCAGCCGGTGGACGCTGGACAATAGGAGTCATTGCATTTATTTTTTCCCTTGGAGAAGCAAGCAAGCTACTCTCAAATTGGTGGCTGACATACTGGTCAGCGAATGCCGACGGAGATATGCAAAGCCAAATGTATTACCTTGTTATATATGCCCTCATAAATGTAACTGCCATTAGCTGCAGTATAGCGGAATCTGTTTCTATCTTACTGATCGCTCTTCGTGCATCACGGAAGCTTTTCACTCGAGTCTTAGACGCCATCCTACGGTGTCCATTATCGTTTTTCGATACAACCCCACTTGGGAGAATCATGAACAGATTCAGCAAAGGTAACACATTCTGATTTCTAGATTATGAAGCATATCTTGCTTCTCACATTTCTTGCTATATTTTAGACATGTATACAGTAGACGAGAGTCTTCCAGATACGCTTGAGACTTATCTTTTTTGCTTGTTTGAAGTGATGAGCACACTCTTTGTCGTATCAGCGGTTACTCCTATCTTCACGCTATTCTTATTTCCCATTATTTTTATTTATTACAAGCAGCAGAATTACTTCACTAAGAGCTATCGCGATCTGAAGAGATTAGATTCAGTATTGAGATCTCCTATAATAGCACTTTTTGGGGAGACTTTGGATGGTGTGACAACGATCCGCGCTTTTGAAGCTGAAAGCTCATTTATGAGCCGAATGATGAAGATGCTAGATGACCAACAACATGCGTACTTTCTTACTCTTGCTGCTCAATCCTGGTTAGGGGTGAGGTTAGAATTGCTCGGAACAGGCATTATACTTGTTGCATGTCTTGCTGCTATACTAGATCATGACGCAGAAAGAGGAAATCAATATTTTGCCGGTTTGGCGGGGCTTTCCATTTCTTACGCTATCTCCGTGACACAATCAGTGAATTGGACTGTGCGCGTGGGTAGTGATTTGGAAGCAAATATGGTTTGTGTCGAAAGATTAGTCGAATACTGTAGTTTAGAGAGCGAGGCATCTGCACATACAGACTATGATACAAAGGTATCCAAACTGTGGCCAGGAAAGGGGGACATTGAGTTTCAAAATGTGAAATTACGTTATAGGCCTGGGCTGCCTTTAGTTTTGAATGATCTTACCTTGAAAATACCCGCTCAGAGTAAGGTTGGGATTGTTGGTCGGACGGGTGCAGGTAATTGCTTTTGGCAGTTGATTTTTTTTTAGAAATTCCACTCTCACTGTAGTTTTTCTTAGGGAAATCAACATTAATGGTGGCAATCATGCGTCTCGTGGAAATTGAAAGTGGCAAAATTTACGTAGATGGTGCAGATTTGAGCAACTTGGGCCTTCATCAACTCCGTTCGAGAATAGCTGTCATTCCCCAAGATCCTGTACTGTTTTCTGGGACCGTACGAACGAATCTAGACCCATTTCATGAATATTCCGATGTTACCTTAATACAAATTCTCGAAAGAGTTGGCTTGATGGATCAGAGAAACTTGAAATCTCCGATATCTTCCTTGAACGATAAAGTCTCCGAGGGTGGGAGTAACTTGTCATTCGGTCAAAGGCAACTTCTTGTAATTGGACGTGCGTTGCTAACAAAGGCAAGTTTAATAATATGTGATGAGGCTACTGCAGCTGTTGATGCCGAGACAGATGCTAGAATTCAGAAAATTTTTCGAAGTGATTTTGCCAAGGCTACATGCTTGACAGTGGCTCATAGGCTGAATACCATAATGGATAGCGATTTTATCCTGGTTATGCAGGATGGCAAAGCTGTTGAGTTTGACTCTCCGGAAAATCTATTGCAACGAAAAGAAGGCAACTTTAAGGACTTGATAACAACCTGGGAGGATGAGCGAATGTGATTATGCAATTTGACTGCTAAAAATAAACGAATCGAGTTTTGACCTTTCGACTTGAGTTCATTAGACCTGAAATAAGGATCTACTATAGGAGACAATTCTCATCCAGCGATGTAAGGCTTCTAAATTCCAATATTGGTGATTGTAAATTGATGCACGGACTACTCAGATAATTTTTCATTTGAAACATGATTCCGGTGTGAGTGCAAGAAAAAATCTGACAGATGTTGCTTCTCATTCCAGAAGTATTTGAAGTTATCATGAGAAAAGCAAGTTAACATTTAATTTGTTTCTAGCTTTACATGAAATGAAGGGACAAAACACTGATTGTTACAATTTTTGGAAGGCACGAAAGACTGACTATGCATGCTTGGTATGTTGTAATGCATAGATCAAACAATCGTGAACCAAGCAAACTAAAGTTGGAAAAGAATTTCTGAAATCGCTAATTTGTCTAAATCCGTTACATGAGCATAATACTGGAGTGAGGTTAAAAACTTTATTTTCGACTCAATGCAAGTTGTCCACAAGCGCCATTAGTATCCCTACCAGTTGCTGATGTCCACCTGATTAAAACCTGAATCCCTCGTTCTTGAAGGTGACGCTGAAAGGAATATATTCGATCATCTGGTGGAGTACGATACCCAAACTGTTCTCCAGCAGTCGTTGGATTATAAGGAATGAGATTCACAAAAGACTTGACTTTTGCGTCTCCCATATGACATCGTTCTCGACAAAAAGATGCTAACGCAATACACGATTCTTCATCATCATTTATGCCATGTATCATCAAATACTCAATCATCGCCCCCCTTCCAGTTTGAATCGAGTGATAATCCAGAGCCGACCCTAACTCTTCCAGTGACGATCTTCTAGCAGATGGTATCAAACGCTCTCGTAAAGATTGTGTAGGACCATGAAGTGACAATGCTAAGCTTACTTGAGGTGCTTCCTCCGCAAGTTGCCTATCAACTTGGGAGAGGCTCCAACAGTAGAAATAGTAACGTGCTTACCCTTTAATCCAAACAGACATTGATGTGTAAGACCACGACATGCTTCGTACACTGCGTCATAGTTGTCCAAAGGTTCCCCCATACCCATAAAGACAACATTCCTCAATATATTATTTATGTGTTTACCATTTGTTTGTAGTGGTTCATCGTTACAATTATTTTTTCGTTCTTCAACCAAGACGAAATGCCTTGCGATCCAAACTTGTTCAAGTATTTCGGAAGATGAAAGTTGAGCTTCCAATCCCATTGTTCCTGTGGCACAAAATTTACACCCTTTGGAACATCCCACTTGAGACGAAACGCAGACCGTATATCGACGTCTTTTTTGGAAATCCCGCTCATGACGAATAATGACCGTCTCAATTAACTTACCACTTGTCAATTGGATGATAAGCTTAAAGCCTCCGTCTGATTTTTGACTTTCTATCAACTGACATTTGCCAAACACAAAATGTTCTGCCAGACTTGCCGCATACTTTTTAGGAAATTCTGCCTGCACAAGAGAATCATTAAGGTCTTCCATATAGTTACTTGATTCAAAGATTACGCGATAAAGTTTTTTCAGATGATGCTCTTGCAATCCATGTTGAGAAGCCCAACGCTCCACTTGGGGTAAGTCCATTATGCTAATCCTTTGTTCAGGACTTGATACTAGGAAGGGGCCTGTATTTGTAGGTATCACTCGGGGAGGCATTCTTTGTCCTGCCGATAAAATTAAACTTGATACTCTATTGGAAATCGATAGAATGAAAAGGAAAGTGCATATCAAGTTATAGATTGAATTGTAGAGTGGCTGATAAAATTTCACATCGTTGGATGCTGGCATGATGATGTTAAATTTCGAATCCAAGCGCAATCTTAAGAGTACGAGTTTTACCTGAATTGTTGTTGGCTAGCAACGTTATTGGAGTGGAAAAAACTCGACGTTAAACATTTGTACCTAAGAATTTCATATGGCATAATTTTTTGATGGATGGTGAAGAACCCTGTTCCATTTTTATCATCCCTAATTCATCTACTGAAGCTTTCACTCTAGCTTTTCTCTCAATGGCATTTAGAAATGTTCTTTGGAGAATTAGCACAATGATAACACGAGATTTATTATTTTTTGGATGAAACGACTCATGACGTCATTTATGATTTTCAAAATATACTTTGAAGTCTTAGCTTAGCTTGATGAAATTATTCTTGCCAAGGTTAAAATAATGTACGCAACTATTTCTTCCTTCAATGTATTGTATTTGTCTTAGCCATAGCATTTTGAGAATGAAATTAGTGAAAGTTATATGGGGTCTTTTTCTGACTTCAAAACTCCAATACGGCATTAATATGTCATTGCATCTGGAAATTCAATATCTTAAATTGTTTTGACATGTTTGGCTAGAAACAGTAACATTGAACTTTATAAAAGTGCATATACTTCCTGGTAGAGTTCAATTAAACTTGTATTTGATTTGTGCTCTTACCATAGACAATAAATCTCCAAATCTTGCTCACATTTTTTTCATTGTCCATTGTAATTCCAAAAACTCTTTGTGACAGACGATTGTTGTTTAAGCCATGCAAGACCTAATTGAGAGTTGATATCTTGACATCCATGCGGGAATATATTTCTCATCCTACTTCACAACAAATTATTCCTCTATGCTTCATCATTTCTTCCGTACATCCAATTTTCTATTGAGCTCAGCCAAAAGTACAATCAATGTGGTATAAAGTATTCAGATTATCCCCGTTTCTTGAGCACAGCTTGTTCCTGCAATTCACTTGGCTTCTGCCAGCAACAAGGTTACACATGCATAACTGGTGAATTACTTAAGGAAAAAACATCGACTGATTACGTAACATGACTTAGTATTTCTAGCATAATCTTCATCAGTTTAGCCCATAATTTCCTGCAGACTTGTCTTGCTTGCTCTCTTGCGATGTATCACAGTACAATCAATGAGGTATAAAGTATTCAGATTATCCCCGTTTCTTGAGCGCAGCTTGTTGCTGCAATTCACTTGGCTTCTGCCAGCAACAAGGTTACACATGCATAACTGGTGAATTACTTAAGGAAAAAACATCGACTGATTACGTAACATGATTTAGTATTTCTAGGATAATCTTCATCAGTTTAGCTGATGAAATATACAACTCCCACTTTGAAATATGGCAAACGAGTTGATTGTTAATCAGTTATGGTGCAAATGCTATAATAATTTGGTAAAATAGGATCGCCTGTTCCCTATGATGATCTTCGTGTAAGAGTCACATTATGAAAGATTAATGTATTGGAATCACGTATGCACATATAAGAATAAGAGATTTAAATTTTAATTCAGAGACTATGTATTGAGTGACTTCTACTTTCCGGTGTTAACAGAAGACGCCGCGATCTTGGCCTTGATGCTGCTTACCAAAGAGCTTAGCATTTTACCACCTGCGCTCTTGCCTTCCGTCATGTCTGCATTGACATTCGGAGTAACATTCTCGGTTTTGGAACGCTTCCTTGCCTTTCGATTTTTAGTCTGAATATCCAATATTTGTCGCATTGCTTCAGTTTCTCTGAAATTAGGATCAGTGCGATCAATGCCAAATTGACCATTGTCTCCAGTAAATACAGCTGAGAATCGAGAGTCTGAAGTATCGATTTTGAAATCCTGGCCAGAGAGATTGGCCGCAAGTTTCTCTTGCTTTCTCTTTCGAGCTCCCTTAAGTTTCCGATCTTTCATTTTGTCCATCTGAATTAAACCCCTAATGTCATAATCCTTTTCGTCTTCATCATCATTATCTCCTGCAGCTAAAAGCTGCAATTCTTCCTTCGTACTTGGTAAACGGACAATGTCAGAATCAGAAGACTTTTCATTCTTTTTCTTCTTTGACTTTTTCTTAGTTACTTTGTTTTCGCTCTCTTCAGTTGTATCACCTACGCCAAGCAGAAAGTCATCGACATCTTTGGTATTAGCTTCTTCCTCCAAAGATCCTTCCTCAGCTTCATCGAGTTTATCCCTTCGAGAAGCTTGTCTTTTTTCACGCTTCTTCTGTCTGCGCTTTTCGAGTAGCTTTTCCCATGGCGTTAGTTCTCGTTCACCATTTTGTACCTTAAGTCGAATCCTTTCTTCCAATGATTCTTTTCCAGGAACGAAAGTAAACTCCTTGTTTCCACCATCCTCTGAATTTTCACTCTCACCATCATCATGATCCTTTGAACCTATAGCACCATCGTCATCACTATCGAGTCCCAATAGTTTTCGTAATTTTGAGCCTTTTCCATTGCTCTTCGTGTCGGAGTCCATATCCGAGTCATCATTGCTCGAATTGTCGGATGCAATGTACGCCCGAAGATCTTCACTTTCAGCCAACTCACTCCATCCCTGACCTGATGCATATTTCGTGAGCTTTTGTTCTCGATCGATATCTCCCTCATCCCATGTGCATCTTACATTTGTCTGTTGAAGTGCATTGACCACGAATTCTGGTGGCTTATAGTTGCTAGGTATGTGAAACGATTCGTCTCTTACTTGTCGATTATGAGTAATATTACTAAGCTCCTCTGGATCGATGGAGCGTAGGTCAATACTAGCACTTGAATGTTCAAGTTCTAAACCATCAACCTCTTTATAAATGGCATCAGAAATCTCAGGAGAGGCGAATTGAACGATTGCGAAATAGTATCTAAGCTTTGAAGCTTCATATGCACGAAGTTTTTCTGGATCAAAAGAAGAATCAAAATCTTCATTGTCAACCTCGAACTTGATGCCATGTGCAGCTTTACTGTCGGTCACTTCTACGGATTCATCATCGTCGACTTCATCCGTTGATTCTTCATTTAATTCGTCAAACTTATTATCCGATTCTTTCCATACACCAAGGGGTCCCATTGTTTTTTCTTTTTCCATCCTTTCTAATCCATAATTGCTGGGATAAACTTTAACCGATAGAATGGAACCAGGATTTGAAAAACTTGACAAAATGGCAAAAATATCTACCGCTCGCACGTGATCCCAGTCCATATTCATAACAGCAATATAGGGCGATGGAGTATGCGTTATAGGAACGTCTTCGGCTGCTTTGCTGGAGGGATCAAGAATTCCAGCTTTCCCTCTCACCGAGGCTTCTGAGTCGGATGCAATTTCGTCATCCTCCGATTCTGATTCACTATTGTCATCCGATGACTCTGAAAGATCCAACTCACCTCTAGACAATGCAGTTAAATATGCAATCCTAGAGGCTGGATCATTGTCTTTGTCTACATCATCCCCGTGAGGATCATTAGAGCGCTCGGAATTGACAGAACTTTCACTATGGTCATCTGACAATCTCTTATCGTCTTTCTCTTCGTCTATCTGGTGAGGTTTTTCGTCTTCTTCCTTTCGAATCACATAAAATTCTTTCAAGTCGGAAGCAATATCTTCCTTTTTCTTTGTTCGACGGCCATATTTGTCTTTAGTTTCTAAGCGAAATTTGGGATCTGTCAAAATCGAAGAAAAGCGGTCATCTAAAACAATCTTAGTCTCGTCAACCTTTTGCTTTCGAAACTGAGGGCGAGTGACAGCTGCCACGAAACGCTCATCTAGTTCAGTCGGAATATTGTTCGGTGCTTTCACCTTTTTTCCCTTTTTCTTCGACACCATGATAGATTTTGGGGTGAAAGAATGTGAAAAACATATTATTATTGGTTCGTGTGACTCTACGTCTGTCTTGCTACTCTACTGATAGAATTACATATTTTTGTTTCTGAGAAAACGCTACTTTGATATGCTACCCAACAAAATAATAGCGATTCCTGTTATAGAGAGAGGAAATCATAAGCACTTACAGAATAAACTTACCAAGGTAAGCACATATTCAAGAAAATAACCCAAATGACATAAGGAATCGATTAATGTAGCCTCATCAATTCTAAAACCAGTGACATGATATAATCAATGGAAGTCTATACGTTTCCCACTTAACATGGGATGTTAACACATCAAACTGTGAGCAAGAAATCAAAGCGCACATTAAAACTAGTTTTCCGCGATGAATTTTCATGGGAAAGTGCAATTCTGAGAGGTAAGGCTTCCCAAAGCTTTGCTCAAAATGGTCGTGTACAATATTTCCCAGGGAATAGAATACATTAACATCATCGAAAATCTACATATAAATGACAAACAAAAGATTCGCAATGCATTTAATAACCATGATTATATTAAAGATGGCAGAAAAACTCTCCACTTTACATTTTGTTTTTGATCGTAAGTTGAAAGTAGGGATAATGAGACCAATGGAAGGAATTAGTGGAAGAGAAGTTTGGGATCTATAGCGAATAGAGAAACGTCATATATACTAATTCCATCAAAGGATATACAGATATCAGAGTAATACTTGCAAGTGAATGCAACATCGGTCTTAAAACATTATATTACATGCGGATATTAACACAATGACGTTTTACCTTCCGTTAGGGTCAGGATTCTTGAGGATGTACTTATGTTACAACATTGTAGGCATCACTTATGCTAGTGTATTTCTTGGCAGTGAGATCTGATTGTCTTTTCTATATGAATTAAATTTCGATGGACAATGCTTTTGTGCTACATCTCAAATCAAATTAGTGCAAGTAAGTAAGTTAAGGTTGATATGAAATTGCTGGAATTGTTGTGTATTTCAGTTCTTAATGCTAACAAGGAAAATTCCTCCCCAAAGAAAAAAACTTAGCATAAGCAAGTTAAGTAACGCTCTCTTGATCAGAAGCCTAGTTACCCGGAGATTGTGGCAGAGATCTATGTTCATGTTTCTGCTATTACGCTATTGTAAACGGACTGCTATGAATTTACGGTATAATTAACTCAATTGCTATACTTGAATCTTTATTTCAAGTGGCGTAGAGATCTGGAGTGTAACAAAGCGACATATTAATGAACGTACAGCGGTTTTAGAAAAAAATATTATTTCCTTGGATTACTTTGCACATGCTCTCCAATTACAAACAAATATTGTGTTTTCTTTGTGAGTCAAATGAGATATCAATAAAATTGACAAACATGTACTGGGTAAAAGAGAGAGTTTACAGTTTCTGTCAGTGCAATGGTTCTATCTAGTTTATTTTTTCTTATTATCCGATACTGATGCACAAACACACCTAAGAGCCAGTTATGTGTAGACATTGCAAAGATTACATTTCCTGCTTATCACAGCAAAAAAAGGGATCTCATTTTTTTAATTCTTCATTTTATTCTTGAATGAGCAAGTCATTCTTGTCATTAAACTTTTGCCAGTGCTTGAATAATGTGAATATCTCACATATTGGTTTGTTCCCATGAAAGACAGAGGCACATTGTATCCGCAAGAGGCCCTGAGTGAAGTTTATTGAAAGCAAATGAACCTCAAATCCTTGTATAAAAGGTTTCTCGCTCCACTAAGATCCTAAATGCAGAGTATATATATGCAAGCTTAGAAGAAGTCATCAAGAAGTGTGAAAAGCTCAATCCACTAGAACAACATCAGTTACTTCAAGTACTCCAGAAATATGAACATCTCTTTGATGGAACATTAGTAGCATTCAATATGGACCCTATCAGCCTAAAACTGATTGAACAGCAATTCAAGACAGTACATGCTCTGGTTCCTAGATCAGTGTTTTAGTTTGCAGAACAGATTGAATATCTAGGTTACTGAATCATCCAACCAGTATCCAATAAGATTGAATCCATCCTTAAGATTAAGGCTCCTAAACCTAGAGAAGGGCTACGCCAATTTATTGGTGTATTCAACTACTACCTCAACATGTGGTTTTCCAGGAGTGAGCTCCTACTAGTCTCACATCAAGGAAAGTCAAGTTTGAATGGCTTCCAATCTATCAACAGGCTTTTGAGAAAATCAAAAAGGTTATTGAGACTGAGGTATTACTTTCCAATCCAGCCTTCAGAAAACCATGCAATATTTATACTGATGCACCTGGTCATCAGTTGGTTGCAATTATTATGCAGGATGAAAACCCAAAACTCGATACAGCCGAAAAAAGTACACAACCACTGTACGGCAGTTGTTATCATACTCCTTGAGGAATATGGAGTAACATTTGAATGCATCCAACGAAAGAAAAATGGTGTAGCAGATACACTATTACTTAGACATTGATGACCTGAAGATTCAAGAATTCCCAATGCAAACTGCCTTGATATTCAAGAGCGGACACGAGTGCAATATGCGGACTGCCAAGAACAAAAGGAAATATATTAGTGAGGTTTGAACCCACTAACCTCAGAATAGTTTAACTTAAGAATTACTTAAGGAAACTGAAATATGTTT
>CAAAJI010000070.1:189602-201198 GCA_900642245.1 Fragilaria radians | reverse complement strand
TTGTATTTAGCCACCGGAACCTAAGGAATGCCGTCCTCTTACAACAGTGCTGCATCTTTCTTGTTGGATTCTCATATTTAGCCACCAGAACCTAAGGAATGCCTACCTCTTACAACAGTGGTGTCTTTTGTTTCTTCTTACTGTGACGTCCTTAACTATGACCTTTCATATTGTGGATGGTCAGTCCTACAGATACTCTTCAATCATGCCGAAGCCGTGCTGGTTTAGTCTTGGGTCTGATAAACTGGAAAGATAAATTTGTTCTAAAATAAAATTAAGCCATAAATTATTATTTTGTGTAAATTGTGAGCCTATAATTTAACTTACTATTGTCTATCTTAGCGATAAAAAAGATCGCTATAATTACCGTTGCGAACTCTTTTCTGAACTGTTAAGATGTGCCAAAGATATTCTAACATATATCTTAAATACTCTAACATACCAAAGATTTAATAACCAATGATCTTGTTTAGCAAGTTTTAGCTATCCTTGATAAAGACAACTGACAAAATAGCGGGTTAGGGGTTAGTTATAGGTCCAAAAATATCCTTCGGAATGTGGGACTCAAACCCAGAGCATTGCGATTACTGACAGTACTCAACCAGTCCACTTCCAACTGGTGACACTAAATTATATAAGCTATCACAATATCTTACTAATATGATACCATATCCCATTCTTCATTTTCAAACTCAGGGGCCAACTTCAAACAGTATTCTTTTGTATCAAGAACAAATTTGATAACTTGTAGCATTTCCTTATTTGCAGCTAAATTTGCCCCATCCATACACTTAGAAAGCTCACGTACAACATTTGCAATATCTGGTCTTGAATATTTGATGAGGTAGAGAAGCATTCCCACCCCAGAACGGTATCTTGTCTGCTTATCCATTGCAATGGTTTCAACTACGTCATTTGATTTGGCAACTTTAAACCTGGGTGTCCCAGGGGTGGCATAAGAGCTTAAATTGTCAACTTCTTCTCCAAACTTATCTTTCAATCCTTTCAATAAATGAGGTTGCACGACCAATACTTCCGCATTCTCTCGCTTCATCATAACTTTGCAGCTCAAATAATCAGTCAAGAACTCTTCAACCTTTAGACCAAAACCATATCCTTTGAGTCCCTTGATTACCTTCTCAATGTTTTTATCACACCCAATCACCATGCAATCATCAACATGTATTCCAACCAAAACTATTCCATTTTTCGTAAAATTTGTGAATAAACATGGATCAACAGAGTTTTCTTAAAAGCCACATTCCTTTAACGCCAAACCAAGCTTCTTGTTGAACTCCTGAGGACTTTGAACAAGCCCGTAAATCGTTTTCTTCAGGGAAAGGCACTCTGTTTGCTTATCACCATCTAATCCATCAGATAAATGAATGTAGATCTTCTCTTTGAGCTCACCATGCAGGAAAGCCCTTTCAATGTCAACAACTGTCCCTTTTAACTTCCAAACCAACATGATAGTTAACAAAATTCGTAGCGTTACATCATTCAAAACTGGCGCAAAACTCTCTTGAAAGTCAATTCAAGGGACTTGGATATACCCACTAGCAACAAGTCATGCCCGAAATATTCCATTCCGTTTAATTTTGAATATCCATTTGTTTTTCACACATACACGATTACTAGGCAACTCTGATTTCTCAATTTTCTTGTAGACACCTTTATCCTCCATTTTCTTCAATTTTCTCTGAATAGCCTCCCTCCATTTTGCTCTTTCCTCAAGATTTGGATTGTTATATGCTTCATCAAACGAATTAGGTTCTTTCGGCTTTCCTGTCACATTCAAGGCAAGATTGGCTCTATCAAGGATCAACTCTCTTCCTGGTTGATCATTCTCCACAAATCTCTCTGGATCAGATATAAACCAGCTCTTTAACTTGGATGCTTTCCTCTTTGATTTGTCCAACTTCTTCTTATCAACTCCATCAACTTCATCATGTACTTTGGTATCCTTCTGTGTTTCTTCTTCATTGTCTGAATCATCAATTTTGTACTCCATTTCGGCTTTTAGTCCAAGTTCCAAATGATTTTCCAAGCTAAATTACATCTCTTGATTTGATTATTTGCTCAGTATTTGGGTTCAGAAATCTGTAGACGTCTCATGCATGGTCTATACCATATCCAACAAACATACAAGTGGTCCCTTTGTCTGCCAACTTTGATTGAATCTTGTTTTTTGTTGTGATGACACACATCTCTCCAAAAAGCCTGAGGTTCACAGGCCTTTTCAAAAGTCGATTAAACATTAAATTATTAGGATCCTTTTTGCTTTCTTTATCCACAATCAAATTCTCATAATATGTAGCAGTAGAGGCACATTCATTCTTCCGTACAACGTCTGAAACTTTCGTTCCACTTTACCATTTCTTTGCGGAGTTCGAGGTCCACTATATTCAAACTTGATGCATAATTTTTCATGCTTGCATGCTTTCTTCAACGCATGATTTTCACCAGCATCATCTAATCTTAAAGTTCTGACAAAATGTGATTGTTTCTCAATTCTTGAATCAAGTCAATAACAGAACTTGATAGTTCATCCTTTCTTTTCAAAAAATAGCTCCAGCAATATCCGGAGAAATCTTCTACTATAAGAGCCAAAACTTTTGCTCCTCCAAAGCTTTTGCCTTTAATGGAACTAATGTCAACATATAAACGCTCACCTGGGGTGTTACTACCTCCCTTCCAATCCTTATTCACATTTTTCTGTCTGGCCTTACCAATTGCGCAAGGCTCACAAATTTCAAACTTTCCAGTGACTTCATATCCTAAGGCCTTTCCAGTTAATCTAGCACTGGCTTCACCACAATGTCCAAGGATTTTATGCAGATTGTTGATATCCATACTCTCACCGTTTTCCAATATCATAGCTGAAGCTCCAATATCGTTCACAATCGGGGTTAATTTGATACCAGGTACGCATCCATCCTTTGTTTTGATCAACAGCCTACAAGGAGATGCAGAGAGTTATAAAATTTGTTTTGGATACCAAGCTGCACTGTTTAAAGTTACAGCTAAGACATGAAAGGAACAAAATGAGACTTAGTGTCCTATTGCGATAGCAATTGGGCAGGAGATCCTGAATCCAGGGTCAGTGTCACAGGATTTATCATGTATTTGCTTGGACTCCCAATCATCTGGAGATCCAAGGCTCAGAAGAGTGTTTCATTGTCAAGCAGTGAAGCAGTATATGTGGCTATGTTGGAGGCGGTCAAAGAAATCCGTTTTATCTTTTTTTGTTGAGGAGTATGTTCATTGAAGTGAAACTCCCAAATATTGTGAGGTGTCTTAATGTGGGGGCAATTTTTATGGCCGAAAATTAGAGTTGTGGAGTTTGTAAACAGCATGTTGACACCAGTTATTGCTTTGTTTGTGAACACATTGTTGATGATTTTATCAAATTGTTTTTGTTAAGTTTTGTGAGAACAACGCTGATGTCTTACCTAAAAATGAGAGTAAGAATGCTTACACAAAACTTGCAAGTAATTTCTTAGGAAAAATGGAAGATTCAAATGTGGCTGAATATTGGTGATAGGTAGGGTATTGGATTGTTTCACCAACATTCTTTAATCTTAGGGTTACTTTAGTTAATGGGAGAATAAGCAAGGTCATTTGTTAGATGTGAGAATAGTGATGAGAAGACATTCTAGTTAGTGATAGAACTAATTAATTATTTTAAAGATTACAATTAAAGTGTGAAGAGGCTCTCTAACATGTAATCATCCTTATCATAACTGCTGTCGTTGTTGTTGCTGTAGTTTCATAAATGACCATGTTGTTGTTGCAGTCTTTGTTGTTAAACTTGTTGTTGTTTTTGTTCTTGTTAGTTTGTCAACCTAAACACCATTGTTATGCATTTGTTCAGGGGGCTCAAGAGATTGTTTTTGTCATCATTGTAATCATCTTCACATGGTTGTTGTTGTGGCTGTTGTCATCTTTGTTGTCATTGTATTTGTTGTTGTAGTTGTGGCTGTTGTTATTGTTGTTCTTTTTGTTGGTTTTGGCAGTGGTGGTGGTGGCATTAATCAAATTCCAGTCATTCTGGTACATTTAGCAGTAGAGAAAGCTGTAGCATTTTTTACATTCAACCAGATTGATGTGAAGGAAAACTCTGTTTCCAAAATAAGAAAGTTGCTCATGACAACTTTTCCAATGCAAGCATGAAGCTTGTTAGAGTATTGCATCAAACATGAAGCTTGTTAGAGTATTGCTTCAGAAAAACAAATTGATATGGCTTGTTGGATGTCAAGAATATTAGTAGTAATTTGTAGACTCTGATATGCCCAGCAATGTGATTTGGATGAGAATGGTGTGAAAAAATAAAAATAAATCTGCATAGAAGTGTAGTATTGGCACCCAATGCAAGTTGAGTAGAAAAACCTTCCAGGAATTAGCACCCCATGCAAAAACTGTTGCACCTAATGCAGAAATGTGGCACCCATTGCATCTAGTAAAAATATATGTCTAAGAAAACATTTATGTTCAATTTTGAAGACTTCATTAGGGAATTGGTTGGAAAAATTAACTTTGCATCCAGTCACATGAAAAAATGTACCAGGAGCAAAACTAGAAACAATATCTACATGTAAAGATGGTATGAAAAGAATAAAATTGGACATGGAGAAGACATCAATACTTCATAATAATCCTGTAGCACCAGATGCTACAAAACTGGCACCAAATGTAAATAGTAGAAGTATCCAGTAGTGAACAAAATCTATATGTATTTCAGTTGACCTCCTTAGCACTTACTCTCTGTAATATCAACAAAATGTGTTCGCCATTATGCATGCTTAGGGCGTATTCCTAGTGATGCATGCTACATACTGCATCAATTCAATACCAATTCTTTTGCGTCTCACTTTCCTATTATTGTTTAAAAATGGTTGACATTTAAAAATTGAATAAACATCATCTGGCACAATGAAAACAAATGCATGTGTATAATCTTGGAAGTCTTCACATGCAGCTAAATGCTGATATACTCTGTCCAAATATTGGTATTTTATAGAATGCTCTTTTGCAACTGTAGCTTGTAAATACATTATGATACGGTTTTCTGGGATGACAAGCACAGCATCAATTGATGGGAATGTCTTTGAAAGTGGAACAAAAAGTTTTAATTCATTTGAAATTTGCATTTCATTTTGAATAGTACTTGAACAAGCAAGTAGTGGACCAAAATGATGTACTGTGTCATCACCCTCAAGCGATCTCATGCAAAATGATTTTGTTGCAATTTCTTGTAGCAGGACTTGTTCCATGACCTTACCTCTCCATGTTTGTAAGTCACTATTTGTAGTCTTGAGAAGGTTCCTGAGATCATCTACCTGTTGCATGTTGTATTGAGCTACCATCATTGCTTCAATGGTCAGGGATGAAAATGTTAAAAATGATTCTCCGACGCTACACTCCGAACGAAATATAGAATATAAGATGTGCTTCATTGCATTATCAATGGTGTCATCTGCCATATTTTGAATGTGACTTTTCAGGAGATTTGTATCCTTAGGAATATTGTTTCTTACATTTGAAACAAAGTAATCATATGCATGTTTCTTCGAAAAAATGTATCTAGGCTTTCCACCAATCAAATTAAACCGTCTATTGCACTCATCCTCACAGCCACATTCTGCAGCAAGTTTCATACATTCTTCTTTACACCAAGGATTCATATATATGAAAACACAGTCATCTTTCTTGAAGATATTGTAGTTCTCTCCACGAGGACTGGCAAATAAGTAGACAGGGTTTATACAACTGAATATAGAAAAATCACATTTTTCATCCCCATCTAGGTATCCCTCATAAGTCATGGCACCTTGTGGCGAATCATCTATTTGGTACGATGATCCATTCCAAGTAAAAAAGTAGATACAACGTGAATTTGAAGCTTTATAAGCCGCATTCTTCCGCTTCTGGATAGCAAGGAGAAACATTAAAATTCCAAATACTGATTTTCCGATTCCTGGACTACCAAGGATCAGAAATTTGTTCCGCGTATTGACATCAGTTCGGGCATTTATGATTTCCAAGACAGTTTGATACTCCTCTCGAATAAATATACCGTTCAAAAAGTTCGTGCCAAACAACACAGGCGGAGTTTTGATATTCACATTTATTACATCAAGGCTCAAATTATCTGCAATTGCCATCCATTCAGTCAATTGGGCTTGAATATCGGGAATACCAGCATTGCTCCGCTGTCGCTTACTCGAAGGAAAATCCACTTCAGATTGGATCAATGAAGGGACGACAACTATGAGCATGTCACCTTCTTCGTCGGTTTTTCCAAGACCATCAAGGAGATGAGAGGACCTCAAATGATTTTCCTTTCCAACAAAAGCAGCCTTGTTTCTGTAGACTTTGAGTTGAGAAGAAGTAATGTCAGAGAGAATGGGGGAGTTCTTGGCCTTTACTGCATCTCGAAACTGGTCAACCGTAGGAATGATGAGAGAAGAGCGTACAATGGAAGAGGCAGAGGTTTCCTTGTACGGCTCCCCATTAGCAGAGTCAATGAGTTGAAACCAAATGAAAGGTAACATAGTTGCCATGTCGAATGACATTTTGTCTAATAAAGAGTAGCCAATGGATCACAAATCACTTGGTGGAAACGAGGTGGCAAATAATGACGTACTTGATCTGACAGCACTCTCTTACGGAGATGAGGGGATAAACAAAATGGTACAGTTACTCGTTCTACAACTTGGTATGTATTTACTTATTATCCGAACTTGCTATCATTATGTATAGGTCATCGTATACATTGACTAGGACTTAAATGAATAACGTCTTAATCAAGAAAGGCGTATTAGCATTCGACAGTTGTCAAATTTAGCGAGTACATTTTAAACTTCATAGTAAATAAGCCGGCTTTTCTTATTACGACGCTTATTGCATACACTAGTTACTCAATAGTTACCAACTATTGAATGCATTGCATCTAATTAATTTTATCTCTATTCAAAACCTCTAATAAATCAAGCTAAATTTACTGTGTGCCTAAAAAATTACAACTTGTAGAAAACACAAGTATTACCAGTCAATTAACTGCCTCAAAGGAGAAAAGCTAGAGGCATAAAACTCCCTGAAAATATGAGTCAAACCACAAGACCATCTGAAGGAATCAAGCCTGCTACATTTGCAGATGCTGTTGTAACATCGGTAGAACAAATACTGACAGCGTGCAGCATCAAGGCAAAAATGTACAATTTGGAATATCAGCAGCAGCAGCACCAAGCCAACCAAATGTCTAAGATTACTCCTCAGGAACAGGAGCAACAATATTCACAAAAGCCACAGAAATTTTGAAGACACCATTCAGCATCAAACCTCCTAATATGAAACTCCTGCTAAATGAACTACAAATAAGTTTCAGAAGCTTTGAATGGAATTACCTATTTGACATCACAATTGACAATGATGATTGAAATGCATCCATCAAAAATTTGCTTACCACCCATGGGCAGTGCAGCATTCAACAAATCCAAAGAGAAAGCTCTCAGTACATCAATACTACAACTAGGAAGAGGCAGAATAACTATGTAAGCCTAACCTGCTCTATCCCAGGTGGATATGCGCATTTACGAATGAATTTTCAAGGTGTAAAAATTATGATCTATTTTATCGTTCTAAAATTACGTTGTATGTAGAAACAATACTAGCGTAGACTTCCATATGTAAAAAACACCGAACTGTATCAGGTTCAATCTGATTCACTGACATAAGTGCTATTTTCTCTTATCCCATACTTGGGATAGCGATATCAATAATATATTAATATAACTTTGATAACATCAAAGTGCTTATGAATAATGATAAAAATCATCTATTTTTTCTTACTCAAGATAATATTATTATTACCTTGTTTGCACTTTTGATCAGCTCTTCTGAGCATCATTCACTTAATATATTATGATAAAGTTAAGAGTATTTTCTTACCTCTGTACTCTAACATATTACATAACCAACACAGTGGATGAGTACACAAATGCACCTTAGCTAAGGAAAAAACGATTTACTTCTCATTGGAAAAAAATTGGGCCCACCAATTGGAGTGACCTACGTAAAACTGTTGATACAGAAAGCAGAAGTTGATACTCCAGCAACTGCATCCTATATCCAGAGACTACTGACTCAGTTAGACATGCACATGATCAAGGACACCAAAAACAACATCACTGCATTCAATGACTGTGTAAATGACCAAATGAAGTCCTTAGCAACAATGAGTGAGACAATTAGTGATGCCATAGTAAACCTGAGCAGAGGCTACAAAGTTTGTCAAGTACATAGAAATGTAAAGACAACTATGAAGAAGGGAGAACATTATGCACCAATCTCTGGCGGCAAAAGCAGAAAGAAAATACCAAGCACATACCCTGAATGTTGAATGGAATGTTCCTAGTCAAGAACAAGAAAAAGTTATTGGACTCAAAAATTGGCCAGAACATTCTGAAAGGATCTTTAAACAGGTGCAAAAGGCAGATCAGGTACAAGCTAAAGGCAAATTTAAAGGTGTCCAATCATCAAGAAACAATACGCCACAAGCACATGAATCACAATCAAAGTTATCAATGGATCTACATCGCATTATTGTGCACATCACCAAGCATGGGGAAGGCACCCAACAGAAAAATGCCTAAATGGAAAGAAGGAAAGTAAGCATGCCAAACTTGAAGCTTCATTTTCACCAAACCATATCACGTGGCACTTACCATTCTATAGTATCTACTTGCCACTATTATGATATGGTGCCTAGCGGCAATCAAATTTACACAGAACTCCAGCATCCCTCTAGAAAAAGCATGCACTTATGAATATCAGTTGATAATGACGGAATCATTAGATTATCCGACAAGCAGCCAACACAGCACATACAGAGCATGCTACACCACCGATCACAAATTAGCACATGACTATAAGTTTAACTCCAACTCTTAACTAATTGACCTTGACAATCATCCCTCAGCATCCATGACAACCTCAGAAAGTGACTTCATAGAAGCCCCAACATTGGTAGATTTAAAGATTAAAGGAATAAATGGACACCTGACCCCTAAATGGGCACAGTGAGATGGATGCTTCAAGATGACTATGGAAGAAATCACCGATTAGACATCCCTGGCACATACCTAGTACCTGAATTACCAATTTGCTTCCTGAGTCCCCCAACATGTATTGGAATATCCCTTACATTCATTCATGTTAGTAGATTATTTGTTTAGGTTAATCATTTAGGATATGGATATTCACAAAGAACGTGAATCATCAAGTTTGTGAGTCAGCAATAAGTAAAGAGTAATTTAGTAATTACAAGTTTTTGTGCACCTTGCTTGTGCTATCAACTCTCTGGATCTCTTTCATCTGAATAGAAGACTTGCTAACACGTCTGTGACATAAGATCAGAGTTGAGCTTGCGTTTTGAAAGATTAAACAATCATTCAAACGCTGATAATGGTGAAGCGTCGGGAGTCGTTACTACTAAGCCTAATATTCAAGGAAAGGAAACAAATCGTGGAACCATGTGTATTTTTGTGGGATATGCAGTTGATCATTCAATGGACGTTTATCGAATGCTAAACCTTGAATCTAAGAGGATAATCAACTCTAGAGATGTCATTTGGTTAGAAAGAAACTTCAAGCCATAGTCAAAGATGCAGGAATCTACTGAAAGGCTTGTTGTTGTTGATGATAATGATGATTTCATGGCAAAACCTACAGAGAGTATTGTAGTTAATCAAGACATTTCATCTAATCAACAACCTTCACTGGATGAAAGAACTAAAGATACGGTATATCATCACTTGAAGCAATTAGATAGCAGTTATAACCCAGAAGCTTCGAAATTAATCAAAAATATTGAACAAGGAAAGGAGATTCTCTTGGATCAAGCTAATATTACCTTGTTAAATATTTCTCCCTCAGAATTAGAACCTACTATTTTCAACAACGCGTGGAATCATCTCAACTCAAAGGACCGTGAGCTATGGAGAGCTGCAATCAGCAAAGAATTAGGTGATATGGACAATAAGAAGGTATGGGAGGTTATTAATAAGGAAGATGTTCCTGAAGAGAGGAGATCTATCAAGTGCAAGCGGATTTTCAAGATTAAAAGGAATGGAATAATTCAAGCTAGATTGGTTGCCTGCGGTCATAGCCTTATTCCAGAGATTGATTTTAATGAAAGTTTTGTCCCTGTCATTCACAATGTAAGTTTTTGTACTATTCTTATTGCAACGATTATGCTGGGACTTCAAGCATTGATAATTGATGTTGAAACGGCTTTCTTACACAGCAAACTAAGTGAAGAGATATACATGAATGCCCCAAATGGTATTTATATCAAAAGCAACAATGCTTAAGTCTAAAGAAATCCATCTAAGGACTAAATCAGAGTGCTAGAGAGTTTTATAAAAGGTTACTTTGTGAGCGTAAAGACCGAATTTGTTATGCACACCAAAAATTACTGCTTGAAAATTCAACCAAATTTCGACAGTAAAAAATCTTGGAAGTTGAAAGTACTTCTGTTGTGGTGTATCTTCTTTTGACTGCATTAAGAGTGCGTGAATAAAAGGCTATGGGCTTTCTATCCTACATAATTACTGCTCCCAGCTGATGATCAAATGCATCAGTGTATATGTGGAATGGTTTATCAAAATCTAGGTATGCTAGAAGCACCTCAGTCTCAATTACCTTTTTGATTTTGTCAAATGCCTGTTGATGACTTTGGAGCCATTCAAATTTGACATTGTTTGATGTAAGACTAGTCAGAGGAGCTACTTCTGCAAAACCACATGTTGCGGTACTAGTTAACTATGCCAATAAACCAGCGTAGTTCTTTTCTGGTTTTTGGAGCCTAATCTTAAGAATTGCTTCCACCTTATTATACACTGGTTGGATACCTTTTCTGATAATCCAGTAACCCAGATATTCAATCTGTTCAGCAAAGAACTTTGATTTAGATGCATTGACTCTCATACCAGCAGTTGAGAGTCTTGCTAGTACCAACTCTAACTTAGTTAGGTGGTCTGCAAAATTGCTATTTGTTAGAATTAACAAATCATCTAGATATGTTTTGACATATTTCAAATTTTAGTTGGTTTCTGCTAAACTTTAGCTTGCATTTTGAAAATAGACTCTCAAGTCTTGAAACCAAAAGGGTAGTCCCATTGTATTCTCTATCCCCTAACCCTTCCTGAGGTAGGCTCCTTCAGTTCGAATTCATCCTTGTTCGTTTCGCAAGATTTTTTGACAACCAAAATCTTGCTGCACAACACGAATGAACATGTTAGGAGAAGATGACGAAGGAATTATCGTAACGGAACATGATGTTGTCCACGAAATAGAAACCCCGCCAACCTTTCACTGCTTAAAATTAGATACCGTGCAAGATACCGTTCAGCAACCAGCAACAACAGCAATACAACAATCATCTACAACAGAATCACCATCAAGTGAAAATCGAGAGTTGAAAACTCTTGATAGAATGTACGGTCGAGATGAAGAGCAGAAGATTATTTTACAGACTTATCAACAAACGATTCATCAGGATCCTGCCAATCCTTCTGTCTTGATCATCCAAGGT
>CAAAJI010000070.1:137014-167002 GCA_900642245.1 Fragilaria radians | reverse complement strand
AAATCAACCATCTGTACAAATCTTTCCTGATTTAAGAGTCAAGATGGTTCGTGAGTTAATTTCGACCGGTGGTCTCTTATCGGATATTCCCATTGAACAAACATCTCGGGGATATCTAACTCCCCAACAATGGCATCAAGCATTAATTACAATGCAGCATTCCGATGACATATCATCTACGTCTATGTCGTCCGCTATACTTCTGGATTGTCGAAATACCAAGGAATGTCAAATAGGGCACTTCTCCAACGCCATCGATCCCGGTACTACAACCTTCAACCAATTTCCCCAATGGGTTCGAGATAATGTTGCATCCCTCCAAAACAAGAATGTGTATATGTATTGTACAGGTGGTATTCGATGTGAAAAGGCCTCGGCATATGTACGGAATACTGTCCCCAATGTCCAAGGTGTCTATCATTTGAAGGGTGGGATTCATAAATATTTAGATGAATTTCCAAATGATAATTCTTTGTGGAAAGGAAAAAACTTTGTCTTTGACGGACGATTGTCTCAAGAACAACAATCAAAGGAAAGAAATGAAGAAGAACAACAACAATCAAATATCGTGGGTCAATGCCTTTACTGCTCCAACCCCTACGATACATTCCTTCCCAATCATATCTGTACTGTTTGTCGAGAACCGTGCCTCGTATGTCCATCATGTCGGACTATACCTGAATTCCATTGCCGTAAACATTTTCATTTGCGAACATGTTACTTCCAAAACCTCAATTCCTTTTCTACATCTGAATTGCAAAGGCAGCTTCATCAGCTTGAACAATATCTGAACGATATAGCGGTTGGTAAATCTTTCAAGCAAAGACGTAAAACAATCATCAAACAATGCGACAAGATACAATCTCACATGTTGGATAAAAATGATGAACATCATCATGCTAGGGATATAGGTTCAAATCCAAAATCCGAATTTTCATCTTGCCGAAGTTGCGGTGACTCAAATTGTTCAGGATCTTGTTGGGGATTTCATGGACTTCAACGAAAGCAGCGATTGGAAATGAGTCATGAGATGGCTCCCTCGAATCCAGATCTGACTACAAAAGTTACATCCTTACCCAGTACAACATCAACCGCAATAACGTCCTTGAAATCTTGTCGTCAAGGACGTATTCATGCAGGACAACGTATCTCCAAACAACGACAACGGACTCAACGAGAACTTGATATTCAACAACTTGGACTTTCCAATGGGCACTTTGTAGCCTCTCAACATCGTAATGACACAACGGGCATTCGAATCCTCCCTCCTTATGTGCGATGTATCGAGACCAATGTTAAGGGAAGATGGTGTGGAAAATCAGTCATTAAAATTATTCAAGAAGAATTTGTCGATGTTGCGAATGATTTGGACAATATCTTGAATTATGGGCTCCTTCACGTGAATGATATTCCAATTCTTTCACACAATGACGAGGATAGGAAACTCAAAAATATGGATGTCATTCAACGGTATGTTCATTGGCATGAACCTCCAGTCATAATACCTCCCGTGATAATGGTGAAACGGATTCCGCTTCCAGATTCTGTAATTACAGAATACAAACTCCCACAAAATTCAACAATCCTGGTTTGCGATAAACCTGCGACCTTGCCCACTCACCCAACAGGACCTTATATGGCAAATTCCTTAACCATGATTGTAAAGGCGCATGAGGGCCTAGAAAGTATCTATCCTTGTCATCGTTTAGATCGTGCCACGAGTGGATTGACAATCTGCGCCTCAGATGCCAATGTTGCACGGATAATTCAAGGGAAAATGTCAGACTCGACAAAAAGTGTTCAAAAAGTATATATTGCCAAAGTCCATGGACGGTTCCCATCATCAAGCTCTCCAGCCATGAAGTGTCCTTCCCAAATAGAAATGACATTTATTGATAGCAAACAAATTGGATCCACGGATATTATAGTGAATGCTGCCATTGGAGTGGAAGATGCTTCATCGGGGAAGAGAACCATATGCTCAACAACAACAACGGCTACTGCTACTTTTGCTGGAAAGGAATCCAAAAGTCGATTTCGATTTGTGCAATACCTTGAGGAAGAAGATAGCAGTTTAGTGCTTTGTTTCCCTATCACAGGACGTGCTCATCAATTACGAGTTCACTTGATGGCATTGGGATATCCCATAGTAGGTGATATTTTGTATGGAGGCCGTACCGGCACAAAAGTATCAGATTGTGTGACATTGGATAATGTTTTATCACAGTTAAGTGATTCAAGCATCCAATCAAAAGAGTTGATTGAAGATGAAGGTACCAGTGCTTCCGAAAACAACAAGAGTATACATGTTGATGGTTCTATCAATATGAAACGTATCATAGAATCCTGTCGAATATGTCGAGATGGACAGAAAGGAATATTGAATTCTTTCAATAATGCTCAGTTATTACAAGGAGGGCATTCCATTTATCTTTTTGCCTTTCGATATGATATCACATTTCGATTCCTGAGTAAGGCAACAAAGAAAAAGAGGACTACAACCTTACCATTGACAGCAAATACAGATGCAAACCAGTTTGATGTCTTGAAATTAGAAACTGATCTTCCCATTTGGGCAGCTAAATGGAAGGACTCCATTTTAGAACAATGTTCGGATAAAAACTAGATTCCCAAGAGGTTAAAGCCCCAACACAAAGTACTATAGAATTTTCAATAAAATGTACGATTCAAGTAAAAAAACTTTAAGATCAAGAAATAGAACATAACGTGAAAAAATTGAGACAGAGGTTTCAAAGCCCATAGATTCAAGCAAAATGCTTTAAGATAAAGAAATAGAAAATAATGTTAAAAAAAATAGAATAATCAGTCTATGAGTCAAGAATGACTTCTAGTTATACCCCAAGATAGTAAACAAATTTAATCTCTTTCGTTGCCTCTAATATTACAAAATACTCAATTTTAATGCTTGACAAAGTGATTCCCTTCTGATCCTTTGACCTCAAACTGATTGAAACACCCAACAAGTTTATGACAAAATCACTGATTCAAATTTGATTAGGCATTATGGGTTACCAGAGGGTTGCAGTATCCAAGCCTCTGACTTCCTTGAACAATCATCTAGCTTAGAAATTTAGTCAAGTTATCCTCATTGCTTGAAAAAATGGAAAAATTTCAATCCCTGGATGACTTCTTGAAAGTTATAAACATATATTACCATCAATGCACCTTCAAGCTAGGCTTGCTTTAGCCATAAATATGGTTCAAACTGAGCTAAAATGACCTCTTTGCCAATAGTTTACATGATTTTTCCTGTATCTAATTCTAGGGTATAATGAAAGTGCAACTTTGTCTTCTCATTAATGTGTAACAAACATATGTGATAACCTCTAATACAAATAGACTGCTTCAGAAATAGCCACATGCTGAGCCTGACTGACAATAATTGCTATTCTTTCTTTCTTTCTAACGAAATACGATGAAGGATGAGGCAGAATGGATGAACAAGAAAGCCAAAGGTCATTCGGAATTTCACAACATGTTCGTGCCAGTCCTGTTATATCATGCATGACCGCTTTTGTTCTCACGATTAATAATGACTATTCAAACTTAAGCAATCTTAATGACCCATACATTCGAGAAGTGTTGACATTTCGACAATTTCGCGACTGAAATGACATCTACAATATCGAGTACCGAAGGATATCAACGAAGCATCTCTTTTTGTTTTCAAGTTCGAGAGGATTCCATTTCACGAACAGAAAGACCGGAATTTATCTTCAATCACACCCAACGTACTTGTTTTTTGGGGGGGGTCTTTTCCAGAAGAATGGACATAGCACAACCTGAAGCAATTAATAAACAGATAAACAACGATGAGATCATGTAAGGCTTGCATACTGATAATTGTAAGTATCTCGCAAAGTAAACTGAGGACGAATGCTCAGAGTAATCCTCCAAGTCCTACTTCGAAACCCACCAAGAAACCAGTAGTTTCTCCTGCGACTCCAGTCGCCAACATTCCCACAACAAAACCGTCAAATGCTCTCATCAATTCAACAAGAGTCCCCACGGCGATATTGATACCTACAAAGATTCCTACCAAAGTCCCCACAAAGACTCCTACCAAAGTCCCCACAAAGATACCTACCAAAGTCCCCACAAAGACTCCTACCAAAGTCCCCACAAAGACTCCTACCAAAGTCCCCACATCAACATTATCGACTGATTTGCTGAAACCGACAAGAAATCCCACAGAAAAGGCCGTTGCAGGCCCTTCGTTGAAACCAACACCAAATCCAACTGATTCTCCAACAAAGAAAAAAACTCCAAAACCTTCGAAAAGACCAACAGAATCTCCTACTATTATTCCTACGGAAACCCCATTTGTTAAGCCTACAAAAAGTCCTACAGGGCCTCCAACCTCGATTCCGTTTCTCGTGCCGACATCGAGCACCAGTAAAAGCCCTTCTTTCGAACCTTCGCTTAGTCCTAAAAGTGAGAGTCCGACGCTTCCACAGCCTACAGCGAATCCGATTCCTTCTCCCACCGTCACTCTTAGCGAAAATCCAACCCCAAACCCCATCACTCTTTCGCCTACGTCTCCCTCGAGCGAAAGTCCTACATTAAAGGCAACTGAGACCCCCAATTCTTCCCCAAGTGAGAGTCCTACAGTAAAGCCAGATGCCTCACCGACAAAACCATCCACCACTCTGCCAAGCAAGAGTCCTACTATAAAACCAAATACTTTGCCGACACTCCCTCCCACATCTCCACCAAGCAAAAATCCTACTGTAAAGTCAAATACTATTCCCACACTCTCACCCACATCTCCACCAAGCAAGAGTCCTACTATAAAACCAAATACTTTGCCGACACTCCCACCCACGTTTCCACTAAGCAAGAGTCCTACTGTAAAGCCAAATACTATTCCGACACTCCCACCCACGTCTCCACCAAGCAAAAGTCCTACATTACAGCCAACGAATTTATCGACACTCCCGCCAACATCTCAACCAATCAAAAATCCCATATTACAGCCAGTGTCCTCAGTAACACTTCCACCCACTTATCCACCAAGCGCAAGTCCTACATTACAGCCAACTTCTTCGCCGACACTCTCACCCACTTCTCCACCAAGTAGCAGTCCTACATCACAGCCAACTTATATGCCTACACTTTCACCCACTTCTCAGCCAAGCACAAGTCCTACGTCACATCCAACTTCTTCGCCGACACTTTCACCCACTTCTCCACCAAGTAGCAGTCCTACATCACTGCCAACTTCTTCGCCAACACTTTCACCCACTCTTCCGCCGAGCGCGAGTCCGACAATACAGCCAACTGATACGCCAACTCTACCCCCCACTTCTCCACCAAGTAACGCTCCAACGCTTACGCCTACAGAGGCGCCTACTTCTTCTCCAACAAGTGAAATTCCAATGCTGCAACAGACAGAGAGTCCCACTTATGCTCCCATCCCCCCAAGCAACGACTCTACGCTACAGCCAACAGAAAATCCTACTGTTTCGCCAACTTTGCCTCCGAACGATAGCCCAATGATGCACACATTACAACCCACTGAAAATCCCACTTTGCAGCCAACGGTGAATCCCACCTTACAGCCAACAGAAATTCCTACTTCAATACCCACTGAACAGCTCACTTTGCAGCCCACCGAAAATCCCACCATTCAACCCACGGAACATCCCACCTTACAACCTACTGAGATTCCCACAATATCGCCCACTCTACCTCCAAGTGAACACCCTACGCTTCAGCCCAACGAGAGTCCCACAACCTCACCCACTCTTCCTCAAAGTGAAAGTCCTACATCACAACCCACAGAGAGTCCCACTCTTCCCCAAATTGAAAGCCCTACATCACAACCCACAGTGAGTCCCACTCTTCCCGAAAGTGAAAGTCCTACATCACAACCCACAGCGAGGCCTACCCTACAACTTAGTCAAGATCCCACTTCATCACCTACTCTTCCTCCTAGTGAAAGTCCAACTTCTTTACCAACACAAAGTCCTACGGTATTGCCAACTGGTGCGCCTTCTCCTGTTCCCACATCCACTCTGACTTCACCTCCAAGTTCTCAGCCGACTCCACGCCCAACGCACGAGTTTACTCGCTCCGGGCCGACTGAAAGTCCAATTTTGACATCTTCACCTACGGCACCTCCAAATAGTGATTTCGCGACGTTATTCAACTGTCCTATGCCTCAGAGTTCAATCAATTTTACTTCAAATGGATTAGTTGCATTTTCAATTCCTGTCTCCAGTCAGAGTCTCTGTACGTTACACCAATTCTCTTCTGAAAATCAACGAATTAAGCCCATGGCTCGTTCTTATGCAGGTAATGATTGGGAAGCAAGTGGTGGCGAGTTTTCAACTCTTGCTTGGAGCTGCAGTGGCTTGATATGCTCTGTAAAGCTTCCTGTTCTTCCTGATAACTCTCACTATGTGCTTACTAGCTTTTATCCGCCCGAGACTTTTAGAAATGACGGTATGGACGAAATTGCTCGATTTTTGGAGCAAGCAACATTTGGAGTACCTAAAGCTGACTTTGCTTATTTTGATACAAGCAAATTGTCAAAGTCGTTCGCAGATTGGATTAAGGAACAACAACAAGCAATCCCCCTTACATCTCATCGTGCGTTTTTCAGAAAACGGACCAACGCACGCATGGAAACAGCAACGCGCAATGCCGCAGTGACTCATCCCTGCGAAAAGGGAACAACCTATCGGCGATATGCATTTTCAATGAAGGACACGTACAAATATGTGACTTTGACGACTAATGGAACCAAGGTGATAATGAAAGTTGATGGATTTGTTCGAACTGTTGTAAATGGTCCAATATCGAGATTACATTTTCCAGATATTATTTGGCCGGACGGTAGGTAAGTTTTTGGCAAAATGGAGATTTAGGTCAAGTAGGAATGTACATTTTGACAGCATTGCATCCATTGAAAATATGGCTAACTTAATTTTCAACTCGCGTTAGTCACCAGTATTTTCGAACTTTAGTCAATGATAAAATTGGTGGTGATTTCCTCTTATATCTTCCTTCAGCCAAAAGTCACGCTATTGCTACGATGAATGGTGTTAGGGGTAATCCAACAATTCAATTTGATCCATCCATTGGAGCAACGCCTAATATTTTGATTAATCTCGATCCATCTGATGTCATTCCGCATGACACTAAATATTTCACTAAGGCTTCTGTCAAGTTGCAAGAAATTGAGCTAACCAGAGATCTATCATATGAAATCTGCGATTCAATTAATGAACCAGGAAATCCGATTAATCCAGTATTTGCATTCTACGATAACTCTTACTGGATTCATGATCCACGATTTGTAAGTTGTGCGAGGGTTTCTTGTAATTTGCTACCTCAGCCTTTATTGTTGCTCATGAGTCTATCAAAAATTTCTCTTTTTCTTACAGGACACCATAACAAATACCTTAGAAAGTCCCTCACCTGATGGTGGAGGAAAGTCGGTTCGTGAAACTCAAAATATTGTACAATTTGATTTGTCAGCTGCATGTGCCAATGTCGAAAGGACATTCCTGAATGAAGATACATGCATTTTAAGCAATGAACCAACTGCTTGTGCGTCTGGAACGTACAATGCCAATGGGGGACTAAATCGTCCAGATTTTTTTGTTGTGCTAAACGATGAAAATATCCGTGGAATCTACAAGGCTACAGGAAATGGCACCGATGGTACCCGGTATCTCTATGCTGTTGATGGACTTCGAGCATCGGATGACAAAACAATTCTCAAACCATGTGACCGAGCGTGGTCTCGTTGGATTCCTATCAATTGCACAGGTGCTGAACTAAAACAAGATCCTACCATTCAGGAAATTTTCTCACAGTTACTGCATCATGCAAACAATAAAAATAACATATATCTTCGTGATATTTATAACTCATATGCTACTCTATGCCCGAGTTTACATTCAAAATCGACCGGATTCGAAGTTAAAGACCTTAACGGAGTGCAATGTTGGAAAAACGTCCATCCTGATCATCTTTCAGTGTACGACATGACGTTTTGGACTCAGCTAAGCAGTCATCCTGGCAATTCCATAAACCGGAATCCAATCAAAGAATTTGCAGTAAATGGTTCTACCTCTTTAATGTTTCCTGCTTGGCATTCCATGAATCAGTGGTCAGACAACAAAGGTGTCATGGGTCTTTACGTAGGTCGCTACGGAGATCAGGTTCATTATTATGATTTCCCGAATGCCCTTCGGTCACAAACACTCAACGAGTATTTTGGATTCTTCCCACAATCTATAAATTATACTGATTCCAAAGGTATCCTTGTGTGTGGTAGCCCTAATGAGATAGAGAATGATCTATCGCTTGGTGGGAGTCAGGGACGTGGTGCCTTTGACATCTACAACCAAAATTTTGTAGCAACTGAAACACTTGATACAGTAAAGCAAAAACGGATTGTTTGGACGCATGTTATTCTGACAGCGAAGGATCAGCTAAGACAGCGTGTTGCTTGGGCTCTGTCACAAATTCTGGCTGTAAGTCCAGCCGCCCTCATCGACGGAGAGTTTAATACAGAAGGTATGACGGCATTTTACGATATTTTTGTCCGAAACGCATTTGGGAGTTACCGTGATATTTTGAAGGAAATATCATACAATTCTCTCATGGCGGAAATGTTGACTTACTATCGATCAATTTCGACTGCGTTCACTTGGAAACAGTCCCGTAAGGTTCAGTATGCCGATGAAAACTTTGCTCGTGAAATCATGCAGCTCTTCACAATAGGAAACTATAAATTGAAAGAAGATGGAAATTTCATACTGGACGACCAAGGTCTTCCAATAAAAGCCTATACAAATGATGAGATTGTGGAGTACGCTAGAGCATGGACTGGCTTCTATTCTCGAAATCACAGAGGAAACGTTGAAAATTATTATTGGAATCATATTGATCCCATGAAGATCATGATTGAGTATCGAGATATATTACCGAAAATGGGGTTGGATCGTAAGTATGTCGGTGATGGATATCCATTATGCTCTGACCAGCCCGATAAACTCTTCTTGAAGTCAGGAGCTACTTACAGATTACTTGGCAGCTCTTCCCTCCCCGAGCTAAAAAGTGATCCGTCAAAATGGGCGTCCGATCCTTTGACTAAGCGTTTGAAGCTTCAAGCTAACGGTCCCGATAGTCTTTTTGCAAAACTTTGCGGTTCCGAGGACCCAAATTTGTGCAACTTTCCAGTGAAGATTGTCCTAGATAGGAATCTTGCATGTAGCGGTAACGAATGCTCTGTGGAAACTCTACGAGTAGTAGAGGTTGTCCCCGGTATATTTTATGAGTACATCAGCCTTCCGTGTGTTTATCAAGCCTACTTCGAAAATGCGAAGACGATTTGGAAGCGAACAAATTGGGTTGAAATCGTTTGCGCTGATCCACGGACTGTCCAAGCATCTGTTGCTTGTTGCGATTCAACGAAAACATTATGGAATGAAATTGTAAGTTTGTTGACTTAAAAGTACATTTCAGCACACCTTATCGATCATATTCTGATTCTTGTTTACAGTATTGGGGAGAAAGGACAACGTTTGCATCTGCTCAACAGCGATGCAATCAACAACTCTGCACTCGTGCAAAAAGGCCATCATGTGATACAAGCATTGATCCATCTGTAGGAAGTCTCTGTGCTAATGACGGTTTCCTTTGGACCAATACACCTTGTACATTACAGGTCAAAATTAACACCGATGGTACAATCGCTATCGTTCATTCTCTCGCTCGAAATGAGCCTGATGCAATGATGAGACACGTGCATAATGACACCAAGACATTTTTTCGAGCTGATTGGTCTAGCGAAGGGTTTCAGTCCATAGTTTCTAGCTGCAATTCGATTCCTGCATGCGCCATCTCAGTTGATAGTTTGTGTGTTTGTAATGTGACCACAGCAGAGGAGCAAGTCTATTACGAAGGTGATAATCCCACAGTAGAGGCCATATTGACAAATCTTCGTATTGGTGCATATGACCCATCCCTTACTTCAATAGAATGGACTGTGCAATCGTATGGTGATGTAAAAGTGTACTCCGTGAATGGATTAATCGCGTCAACCTCAATATTCGAAGTTACCGATACGAACGGAGTGCGACACTTTAGAAAGAATATGAAATCAAATGTTCGAATCCTGGGAACTTCAACTTCTTTTCGTAATCCAGTTCACTTCATTAGTCTCTCGGATCCTGCACTTCATCAAGCGCAAGATGAGACCGATGCAGTTCTAGATCACTACTTTTATCATCCAAACACTGCTCCATTCCTAGCCCTGCGCTTCGCTCAACGTTTTGGGATATCAAACCCTTCTCCCGGTTTTGTCACTAGGATAGGAAGAGCATTCAAACGTGGCACCTATAGTTTTTCGGTAGGTGAATCTTCAGTAACCTTTGGAAATGGAAAGTACGGAAATCTTGGAGCAATGATTGCGTGTGTGCTACTTGATCGGGAATCCCGAACAACGATATTGGATGCAGATCCCTCTCATGGATCCTTGAAAGAGCCTTTAATCAAAGTGATGAGTCTGATGCGATCTCTTGAATTTGGCGTTTACAATGACGCAGGATTTGTTGATTTTGACATAGCCATGAGTGCAAAGATAGGGCAAATGGCTTATGCCCTGCCAAGCGTCTTTTCCTTTTTTTCTCCTACTTATACATCTGGTATCATTGGAGAAGCATCACTCGTTGCTCCTGAAGCTCAAGTTATGACAGGTCCACGAACTATCGATTTTCTCAATGGATTATTGTCCCTACTTAAATTTGGTCTATCATCGTGCTATGGGGGGCTTGGCCGGTTTCACTCTTGGATTCAATATGACTGCTCAAAGTATTCATTGGCTGGTGTGAATGACGGAAGTATGGGAAGTCTGGCATATTCCAACCAAGGCGTCACCGAAATACAAAAAATCACAGATGACCTTGCAACACTACTTACCTCCGGACGCTTAAGTCGCACCAGTCGAGATATGGTTGACGAGGTTATCAGATTGGAGCCAAATAGAACGATTGGATTGTTGAAAGCTCAACAGTTGATAGTTACGTCACCAGAATTTCATGCAACCAACACTGTTCGCCTTAGTGGTGCGGAAAGACCTGATCCAATCGTGCCTGTGCCATCATCCAAGCCGTACAAAGCTGTTGTGCATGTTTTTCTAGATGGAGGAATGGATTCATTCAACATGTTAATTCCGCATACATGTTCACAAACCAATAGCCAAGGCCAAACTTTACTTCAGCAATATACCTCGGAAAGAACACTTCTTGCCATCGAATCTTACGAGAGGACACGAGTTATTAATGCTGTAGGACAGCCTTGCAGTCAATTTGTTGTGAACAAAGACCTAGAGATCGTAGAAAGGCTTTACAAATCAGGAGACCTTTCATTTTTTCTTAACGCGGGCGTTCTCAATCAACCAGTTAACCCGCAAAATTATGGAATCACGACCAAAACAGCATTATTTGGTCACAATACGATGCAGGAGGAAGCACAGAGGATTGATCCCTATGAAAAAGCACCAGGCACTGGAATGCTTGGTCGAATGTGTGACATTTTGAAGCAAAACGGATATAATGTCCAAGCGATCACTATCCAGGATGCATTTATTGCAACAGTTGGTACGCCGGGAACAGGACTTGAGCCACTGATTGTGTCGGCTTCAGAGACAACTAAATTTAATCCACTTTCACCAAAAGAAACGTTTATTGTCAAACCTTACCTCAAAAGGCTGAATGATGCAACTGAATTACAGAGCAGCTTATACGGTGAGCTTTGGTCTCAAAATCTGCAAAAAGCTATTTTTGATAATGAAGCCACCATAAACACGCTAGCAAGTTCGAAGCTGAATGTTGTTTTTCCGAATACTGACTATGGTGCAAAGCTTAAAGTTGTAGCATCTCTTATTTCAACGCAAAAGAAACGTGGAAACGATCGTGACGTCTTTTACCTTACAATGGGATCATGGGATCATCACTCAGAACTAAAAATCGGATTATCGGCAAACTTTATAAAGCTGAATGATGCATTGACCTCCTTTTACAATGAAATGGTGGCGCAAGGAGTTTGGAATGGAGTAACAGTTGTTGTAACGTCGGAATTTTCCCGAACTCTCACAGCAAACTCTGGGAAAGGAAGCGATCATGGCTGGGGAGGAAATTACTTTATGATGGGTGGTTCTGTAAAGGGAGGACAATTTCATGGGTCATACCCAAGTGACATAACTCCTGGAGGATCTTTGAATATTGGTCGTGGTCGTCTCATTCCAACACTAAGTTGGGAATCTATGATGAATCCCGTAATACAATGGATGGGATTAAATACGGACACCGACTTGGATTATTCTATGCCAAATCGAATCAAAGCGGGGGCTCCGCTTATGAATGCCAATGATGCTTTCGAAGTTTGAAAGTTTCAATGAAAGAGCACTGTGATTTAAGAAATTTGAAAAGGAATACAATATCATGAATCCAAAGAAATACCAAATAGTATTTGTGGTGCATCTGCATTTGTACCTGGATTCAGTTCTAGAGATTACGAATTGCACCTTGGGTCCCCTGAGAATAAAGCTTTATCGTGATGAAATTTATGACTCTGTACTAATCTATTCTTGAAGTGGTAGCAAAATTGTACGTTGCTAACCGAGGCACACATTTTCCTCCAATATCAAAGCTGTAAGCTTAAGTTAACATCTAAACTTAGGAATTACATATCTTTGATTATATGACAGATTTCATTTAGGAAGTTTCTTCAAAAGCAAGTTATAAGGTTATTCATTTTGTCATAAAGATCTTTTATTTTAGCTTGAGTTTGAAGAGTTGAATCTGTATTGTGAAGAAAAAAGAAGTTGATCTAGAATTCTCTCTGGAGTGGAATCTTGGAGCAATGTGTTACGCGTCAGCTTAATGCTTAGCTAAAACTCCATTGGTGATTAAATTGTATTAATGGATCTTTTTGCAGTACATTACAACATAAGGAGTCATACCGAGAACACTATGTCAATTGGTAAAGGTTCTATTTGATCAAACTCAATGAAACAATATCTGAATGCTAGGAGTTCAACTGAGGCAGAGCTTGTTGCAGTTGATAACATGATGCTCCAGGTGCTGTGAACAAAATATTTCTTAGCTGATCAAGGCTTTAGCAATGGTCCAATTAGGATGCTTCTAGACAATAAGAGTGCCATCCACCTTGAGGAAAACGGCATGGCATCAAGCTCAAAAAGAACTAGGCACATACAGATAAATTACTATTTTGTCACTGATCCAGTGCACAAGAAGGCAATCACACTTGAGCACTGTCCAACTAAGGAAAAGAAACAATGTGTCACCAATTCTAATCAAATTATGTGATTAGAAATCTTTGACTCACACTTGTCAACTAGGTACGGCGAGTGTAGGCTGGAACGAGAAAAGTAAAAGACTCAAACCTCAAGATCATACATTTATATGTATTCAACTTGGATATTAATATCAGGGTTCATTCACTTATTTATCATAAATTGATAGAATCTTCATAAATCCAGTAGATTCAACAGGGTATTGGGATTCTCAAAGTTATTCGCCCTAAAATGACTTTGAAATACTATTCAAAATTTGATGCCATAGTGCTAAGTGTGCATCACCTTTTGTTGCTCACTTCCTTTCGGAATGGTGTACTACAACTCTGATTAGGAAGAACTTCTTCGTAATCAAGGCGGAAGTTTACGCTCAACTACAATTTTGAAGTTATGGATCCGTTTTAATAAAAATTGATACATATACTTACGAGAATTATGCTCGCTAATTTCCTCATTCAAAAATATCTATGGCACTGAAAAGTGGCGTTCCTGCTTTTTTGCGATTTGGCATGCAGTAATCCAATTCTTCATCAGTTTCTACTCCCATCCATTGCACCAAGCCATTCAACATAGATTCCCAACTGAGGGTAGGAATAAGCCGTCCACGACCTATGTTCAATGCTCCTGAGGGTGTGATATCGCTTGGATAAGAACCATGAATCTTACCTCCCTTTACTGCACCACCGATCACAAAGTAATTACCTCCCCAAGCATGGTCACTACCTTTCCCAGAATTAGCAGTCAAAGTTCGAGAGAATTCGGATGATATAACAACTGTAACGCCTTCCCAGATTCCTTGAGCTTTCATTTCCTCTGAAAAAGAGGTCAATGCATCATTCAGGTTCAAAAACTTCGTTGACAGTTCAACTTTCAGATCAGAATGATGATCCCAAGATCCCAAACTCAGCTGGAAAACATCTCGATCAGTTCCCCTTTTCGAATAAGAAGATATAAGAGAAGCTACAACTTTCAGCTTAGCAGAAAAATCTGTATCCGAAAATGCAACTCTTAACGTAGAGGACGAGAGCGCACTCAAGGTTGCTTCGTTATCAAATATAGCTTTCTGCAATCGCTGAGACCATAGCTCACCATAAAAGCTGCTTAAAGTATCGGTAGCTTCATTAAGACTTTTGAAGTAAGGTTTAACTTCGAAGGTATCGCCATTCGATATTGGATTAAACTTATTAGTTTCGAAGGCAGAAACCACAAGCGGCTCTAGACCGCTAACCGGGGAACCCACTGTTGATATGGATACATCTTGAACATTTATCGGTTGAGCATTGAACCCCTTTTTCTTCAGAACTTCGCACATACGGCCTAGCATCCCTGTACCAGGTGATTTTTCGAACGGGTCAACTCTCTGTGCTTCCTCTTGCATCATGTTGTGCGCAAATAGTGCTGTTTTGGTCTTCAAGTAATAATCAGCTTTAGTCACTGGTTGATTAAGGACGCCAACGTTAGCAAAAAACGCCAAATCTCCAGATTTATATAGCCTTTCCACAATCTCTAAGTCCTTGTTTACAACAAATTGGCTGCATGGTTGACCCACCGCATTTATAACACGCGTCCTTTCAAATGGATCAATGGCAAGAATTGTTCTTTCAGCATTGTACTGCTGCAGTAAGGTTTGACCCGCACTGTTGGTCTCCACACAGGTATGAGGAATGAGCATGTTAAAGGAATCCATACCGCCTTCAAGGAAAACGTGTACAATCGCCTTGTAACTCTTAGTTGATGGCATTGGAACTGCCGGATCAGGTCTATTAACGCCGCTCTTTCGTATGATATTTGTCGTATGAAATTCTGGCGACATGACAATTAGTTGCTGAGCTTTCAACAAAGCAAGATAACGGTTGGGCTCTGAATTGATCATCTCATTTATGATGTCTCGATTTGAGGAACTCAAGCGCCCAGCGGTAAGAAGAGTAGCAAGTTCATTTGTGATATTTTCCGCAATCATGACATTTTTGGGGAAAAACGTCAAATTTCCTAAACTACCATCATTCATACCACCAACCGTGTACGTTGAACAGTCGTAGTATGTCCACCACTGATACCTGCCCAATCCTCCATAGCATGAGGATAAACCAAATTTAATTATAGACAATAAACCATTCAGGAAATCTATGATGCGAGGACCTGTCATAACCTGAGCTTCGGGAACAACAAGCGATGCTTCTCCAAGAATGCCAGAAGTGAAGAAGGGAGAGAAGAAAGAAAATACGCTCGGAAAAGCGTGTGCCATTTGTCCTATCTTTGTATTTATGCTGACATCGAAATCAATAAGTCCAATATCATCGTACAAATCAAATTCGAGGGCACGCATCAGACTAATGAGCTTGATTAAAGGCTCTTTAAGAGATCCATGCATAGGGTCGACATCAAGTAAGGCGGTGCGAGACTCCCTGTCGAGTAAGAGACAAGCGACCATTGCTCCAAGATTTCCATATGTTCCATCCCCAAATGTGAGGGGTGTTGGCTTTGCAGAGAATGTGTACAATCCTTGTTTGAATGCAGCCGCAAGTCTGGATATAAAACCAGGAGATGGGTTCGATATGCCAAAGCGTTGAGCAAATCGAATTGCAAGGAACGGTGCGGTATTTGGATGATAGAAGTAATGATCTAGAGCTGCATCGGTTTCATCTTGCGCTTGATGAAGAGCGGGCTCAGAAAGACTAATAAAGTGAACAGGGTTGCGAAAGGATGAAGATGTTCCAATTACTTGGACCTTTGATATCACATTTTTCCTAAATTGCCGTATACCATTTGTATCGTTTACTTCAAAAATAGAACTCGTTGTGAGTGTCCCGTCAAATGAATAAACATTTACTCCATTCTCTCTTTGCGTAGTCCAATTCGATGACAAAGTAGAAGGATCGAATGCTCCAACAAATAGCGTCGATAGGATTTCTTCGGATGTTGGCGTCTGACCATTGAAATAAATCTGCTCCTCTATCACCTCCACGTCACATACACAAAGGTTATCAGTAGAAAGACTGCATGAGGCAATGGAGCCGCAGTTACTAACTAATGACTGATAACCTTCGCTTGACCAATCCACGCGAAAGAAAGTTTTTGTGTCGTTGTGCACGTGTCTCAACATGGCATCAGGCTCGTCTCGTGATAACGAGTGAACAAGTGCTACAGTACCATCAATATTGATTTTAACTCGTAATGAACAAGGAGTATTCGTCCAAAAAAATCCAGCGTTTTCACACAGAGTTCCAACAGCTGGATCAACTTGAGGGTCACAGGATGGCCTTTGGACTCGTTCGCAGAGTTGTTGATTACATCTTTTCTCGGCAGCTGTAAACGTTGACCTTTCTCCCCAATACTATGAAACATCAAGAAAAGCTTTCAGACAATGAAAAATAAGAGATATCCTGTTACGAATTTTTAAACTCACCATTTCGTTCCAAATTCTGATTGTTGAGTTGCAACATGCGATAGACGCTTGAGCAGTCCTTGGGTCTGCACAGACAACATCGCCCCAGCTTGTGCGCTTCCAAATCGCCTTTGGATTGGAGAAGAAAGCCTGATAAACACAAGGTGGGCTGACATATTCATAGAAGATACCTGGTACAACTTCTAACACACGTAATGCCTCCGTAGAACATTCAGCCCCGCTACAATTAAGGTTCTTATGTAAAACAACAACTGGCTTAAAATCGCATGAGGAAGCATTCACGGATCCACACAGTTTAGCAAAAAGGCTGTCTGGACCATTGACTTGAAGCTGAAAGCGTTTAGTCAAGGGATCTGAAGCCCACTTCTTGGGATCAGTAATTAACTCTGGAAGCGAAGAACTACCCAGTAGTCTGTACTTTGCTCCTGCTTTCAAGAAGTGTTTATCAGGAAGGTCAGAGCACAACGGGTATCCGTCTCCGATATACTTTCGATCTAATCCCATTTTAGGGAAGCTATCTCGGAATGCGACATTTATCTTCATGGGATCAACATGATTCCAGTAATAATTTTCGATATTTCCTCGATGCACACGTGCCTCAAAGCCCGTCCAGACCCTTGCGTACTCGACAATGTCCTCATTCGAGTATGTTCCAATAGGAACACCATTGTTGTCAAATATCTTGTTTCCATCCTGCGTAAGTTTAAACATACCTATCGTGAAAAGTTGCATGATTTCACGAGCGTAGTTTTCATCGGCATACTGAACACTACCCGTTGAAGCCCAAGTATACGCAGTAGACTTTGAACCGTAATAACTTAGCATTCCGCCCATAAAAACATTATACGACACTTCCTTCAGGATATTTCGATAGCTTCCAAATGCATTTCTCACAAAAATGTCATAAAATGTGGTTGCACCTTCGGTATAAAATTCTCCGTCTAAGAGGTTCTCAGGATTCATTACCAAGATCTGGGATAATGCCCATGCAACGCGTTGCCTCAATTGATCCTTAGCAGTGAGAGCCACATGCGTCCAAATAATTCGTTTTTGTTTTAAGAAATCCACCGTTTCGGTGGTTACAAAGCCGGTACTGTAGATATCAAAAGCACCACGACCTTGACTTCCTCCCAGTGTGGGGTCATTCCTTACTTCATTGGGACTTCCACATACTACGACTCCTTTTGAATCAGTAAAGTTAATCGCGTCTGAAGAAAAGCCAAAAAAATCATTAAGTTTTTGAGACCGAAAAGAACTTGGAAAATTATAATAGTGAACGATATCGCCCATGCGGCCAATATATACACCCATGACGCCTTTATAATCAGACCAATAATTCATGCTATGCCAGCTAGGAAAAGTCAAAATTGATTTTCCCGATGCTGCAAATTCTTTGATTGGATTTCGGGTTGGAAAATTTCCCGGGTGAGCATCAGGTTGAGTCCAATATGTCATGTCGTATACCGAAAGATGGTCTGGGTGTACGTTTTTCCAGCATTGACTTCCGTTAACATCCATGACTTCGAATCCAGTGAGATTCATGTATGCCGGTGGGCATGACAAAGAATGCCAGTTCCAAGTGTCACGAAGAAAAGAGTTGGCGTTGTCGCTGTTGTAGTAAAGCAATTCTGAGAAAATCTTTTGCACCGTTGCATCCACTTGTAATGCGGCTCCTGTGCAATTGATAGACATCCAACGTGAGGAAGTTCTTTCACATGGCTTGCCAATTGTCATATCATCGACTATTCTTAGTCCATCCACAGCGTATATATAGCGTGTGCCCTCGGCTCCGTTACCAGTAACGTTATAAATTCCATGAATAGTTTCGTGATTCAAAGGGACAAAAAAGTTTGGACGGTTTTGACCTCCACTAGGATCGAAGTTTCCATAAACGCAAGCAGTTGGCTCCATACTTAAAGTGCATGTCTTTTCATTCAGGAAAGTCCTTTCCGTATTCGCACATGCCGTTGCTCTCTCAAAATGAACGATGTTTTGAGTTTCGCGGGCTAATTTTCCTCCGCCATCAGGTGAGGGGGCCTCTAACGAATTAGTGATTGTGTCCTACAACAAAAGAGAAAATCAAAAATAGAACCATGAGAAACCAGCTGAAAAAAATCTCAAATTTTGTTTGTATAACTTACAAAGCGAGGGTCATGAATCCAATAAGAATCATCGTAAAGTGCAAATATTGGATTGATGGGATTTCCTGGCTCTCGAATATGCGCACAGACGTCTGCATTAACATCTTGGATGAGTTCGATTTCTTGCGTTGTGACCTCTGATTTTGTAAAATACTTTGAATCATGTGGTGATACATCCAAGTCAGTTAGCGTAATCAAGATATTGGGGCTGGCTCCAACGATTGGATCAAATTGAATTGTTGGGTTTCCCAAAGTACCGTTTATGTATACACTGGCAACTGCGTTGGAGGAGGGTAACGTCAGATAGAATTCACCCCCCAATTTATCGTTGACCAAAGATCTCCTGTATTGGTAACTGCAAGATAGATAAGTCAATGAAATGCCTCTGAAGTCTCACAGTTGCAACAAACTTACATTCCATCGGGCCAAATGATTGATGGATAACTAGTGATCTGCCCTTCGACCACGGTCCTTACAAAGCCATCAATGCTAAGGATTACTTTCGTTCCTACACTAGTGATATTCAAGTACTTATTGTCATCTTTCATTGAAAATGCGAAACGACGATATATTGATCCCTTTTTACAAGGATGACTAACTGCTCCATTACGTGTAGCACTTTCCATGCGAGCATTTGTACGATGTCTGAAAAAATCTCGATGTGAAGTGCTAGAAACGACTTCTTGTTGTTCCTTTATCCAATTTGCAAAGGATTGTTGAAGATTCTTAACATCAAAATAAGAGAAGTCTGCTCGAGTCCCTCCAAAAGTTGCTTGCTCTAGAAAACGAGCGATTTCATCTAAGCCATCATCCCTGTATGTTTCAGGGGGGCTTAGTGATGTAAGTAAATACTGTGAGCCAGGGGGTAGACTAGGAAGATTTATTGTACACTGTGAACTATCACAAATCCATGTGAGATGAGAAAATGCTCCACTGCTGGCTTCCCATTCATGTCCTGCATATGATCGAGCAACTGGCTTAAGAGTTCGACCATCGGAAGATATCTGATGCAAAGTGCACAATACTTGATTATCATAGGGGATGGAGAATGAAATCCATCCATATCTCGTGAAATTAGAAGAATTCATTGGTGAAGGACAATTAATGACATCTAGCGATGCATTACTTGTCAAATTTATGGAAGGTTGGGAACTTATGAGCGGATTTCCTCCCGTAGGACTCAGAGAAGTATTCAAAATAGGGGTGAGTGTTGGTGATTCAGTTGGGGGTTGAGAAGTTTGGTTGGTGGGACTGACAGGGGGGCTTATGATTGGCGATATCGTGGAAGGACTGTAAGTCAGGGACGAAGTGGGACTAAGAGTAGGCTGTAACATAGGGCTGAAAGTCAGATACCCGGTAGGATTTTGTGACGGCAGTGAAATTGGTGTCAATGTTAGAGATTCGATAGAAATTGTTGAGGGATTGATGGTTGGTAATGACGTTGGAATTTGTGAGGGCATTAGAAGTGTAAGACTTGACGTTGGAAAAACAGTGGGACTTTGAGAAGACTGTAATGTTGGAGTCATTGTTGGAAAAGCTGTAGGATTCCAAGATGGTTCGAGAGTAGCATTGAATAATGAGAAAGCGGTCGGAGACAATGACGAATTAGTAGTTGAAGAAGGATTGATGGGCGATAATGGATTGGAAGATATATTAGAAGATTGTGAAGGCCCTGACATTCGACTACCCGTCGAAGGATTTGTTGAAGGCATATCAACTTCTTCTGGACTGCGGGATGTAACGTTCGATGTCGGTTGTAAAGATGATGCTGAAGAGCTTGGTCTTGGAGAAGATTTCAATGTGATGTAAATCGAGGGTTTCCGAGTTGGATATAAAGTCATTACGGCTTTGCGAATGGGTTTTGATGACTTGGTATTTCCTCTCATTTTATTCTCTTTTTGTGCATGCGCCACCATTGCATTTCGATCCATCGAAGCCATGGCGAGAAACAGAAAGAAGTAGTATTCCATTTTGCTAGGTGGTATCTGTGTTTCTCGTTTCTCACTCTTACTTCGTTGTTTAAGGATTAATACTCCACCAAGAATGACTTTACGAAATGGAACGCAGAGGCTTCAAAAGTTTTTCCGATAACACGATAGTATTGCAATTAACTATTCAATCCAGGAATGACTGGAAACGGAAGCAATGTTCAAGGGAATGCTGCAAAAATATACCTAATTAGTCGTCGATACAAAAATCTACATAGCAGGAAGACTATGACCACGAATCAAAACTGGATCGTCACATCGTGGTCATTCTTCTACAAATTGTTCGAATGCCTGATGTGTGTTTTTGTGATTTTTACCCATGCCGCCAAAAACATCGCAATACAAATGACCTGCTCACCTCCAAATGGAATGATTTTAAAAACGTGCTGGTACAAGGATAAAATGTCAAGGCACAAAATTTACATCAGATAAAACAACAGGATAAAAGGCACAAAATTATCAATAGAGATCTTGAATGATGCTTTCTCTTTTTCCTTCAGAGATTATTTAAACAACTTTCACACTTTGTTAATTACAGATAAGATAGTCCAGAGATAAAAAAGTAAGTATTCTGATACCAATCCAACTCAACATCAAAACAATTGAATAAGGATCCAAAATAAGGCATAACCATTGTAAATCCGTTTTTAGTGCTTTAGCTCTACTGTTGAAACAAAAGTAAATCAGTCTTTTTGGTGCATGACCAATGGTGAAAACAAAAGTAAGTTACGGTTAGGAAGGACAAGACATGAATACAAGAAGGAATTGTAATTTTATATACAATGATTTAGCTTTTACTGTTAGGTTGAGTAAACTTCATTTAAGAATGAAGCTCCTTTGAAGAACAAATTTCTTTCTTGTCATCGATATATTGAATGGGCAATACCGACACTATAGTAAAAGTGTCTGGGTTGCCACTCATGTAAATTATGAGAGCGGTATACAGAAGATATGGATCCCCAGAGTCAAATAGGTAGTTAGATGACTTTAACATAGGTCACAATTAGTTAGAGTTAACATATAGAAATGTTGTCAATTTACTCAAGCCATTGTGGGTTCATTGATGGTTCAACATCTTTGTCAGGACATTCATAGTTCACAGATGTAGTTAATATTGTAGCTAGATGTGTACATATGTTGCATAAATAAATAAAGCATGGTCATAATTTTATCTTTCTCTTGGGCATTTTCTCTAACTATCCTTGTAAGTTGGCATAGAAACTAGATGTATTTTTGAACATATAATAAACCTACTACTGTCTTATAGCTGTCTTTCTTTCGGGCAATTTTCCTTGACTATTCCATTAGATGTAAGCATGAATCTGAAAGCACTCTTTCATGAACATGTTCGTGACTGCATCTCCTTACTTGAACATATCACTGACAGGAATTAGTGGAGCTCCACTCTTAATGCGATTTGGCATACAATAATTCAATTCTGATGCCTGGTCAACTCCCATCCATTCTACAATAGGGTTAAGAACCGACTCCCAGCTAAGAGTAGGAATGATTCGTCCACGTCCAATGTTCAAAGGACCCGAATTAGTAATATCTGATGGATAGGATCCATGAATCTTTCCTCCTTTGACTGCACCACCCATTACAAAGTAATGACCTCCCCATGCGTGGTCACTTCCGTCACCTGAATTGGCAGTTAATGTTCTGGCAAAATCGGATGTGAAAACTACCGTAACTCCATTCCATTTTCCTTGTGTCTGCATTTCATTGTAAAATGCAGTCAAAGCGTCATTCAACCTGACAAAGTTTGAGGAAATACTAGCCTTCATGGCAGAATGATGATCCCAACCTCCCATTGAGAGATAGAAAACATCACGATCAGTTCCACGTTGCTGGTGAGATCCAATTAGAGTGGATACGACTCTAAGTTTTGCGGCATAATCTGTATTTGGAAATGTGGCATTTAACTTTGTTGTTGACATTGCCTTCAAAATTGCATCGTTGTCATTGAGAGCCTTATTCAAATTCTCTGACCACATTTCGCCATAGAGACTGCTCTGAGTTTCCGTCTCTTGATTTAGTTGCTTAAAGTAGGGTTTCATGAGGAATGAATCATCTCTCGATAGTGGATTAAATGTATTGGTTTCATAAGATGAAACGAGTAATGGGTCAACTCCAGTTCCAGGCACTCCGACTACAGCAACAGCAGAATCTTGCACAGTTACGGGTTGAGCTTTGAATTTCTTTTGTTTTAGAATATCACACATTCTTCCTAGGACACCGGTTCCTGGTGCAGTGTCGAAAGGATCAAGTTGTTGTGCCTCTTCTTGCATGGTATTGTGACCAAATAGTCCTGTCTTTGTGAGTCTCCAATAGTTGTCTTTGTTCACAGGCTGATTGATGACACCAGCGTTTACAAAAAATGACAAATCACCGGCTTTATAGAGTCGTTCCACGATTTCTAGATCTTTGTGAATAGCAAATTGGCTGCAAGGCTGTCCTGGGGTGTCAATAATACGAGTCTTTTCATCTGGTGTCATTGCAAGAGTTGTTCGTTCAGCATTGTATTGCTCTAGCACAGTTAGTCCATCAGCGTTCGTTGCTGTACAAGTGTGTGGAACAAGCAAGTTGAAAGAGTCCATTCCTCCATCTAGCAAAATGTAGACAATTGCCTTGTAGGGGTTGGACGATGGTACCGGAGGCTGTGGCTCTGGCCTCGAAACACCAGTTTGGCGAACGATATTTGTTGCATGGAACTCAGGTGAAAGAAGAATCAGTTGTTGTGCTTTCAACAACGCAATAGTTTGGTTCGGCTCAAAACGGATCACATCGTCTATGACTTGTCTACTTGTTCGACTCAATCGTCCTGCTGTGAGTAATGTTGCAAGTTCATCGGTTACTTTGACTGCTGAGCTGCTATCTGACGGAGTAAACGTCAGATTTCCCAACGATCCATCGTTTAAACTCGCAACTCTGTATTTTGAACAATCGCTTTGGGCCCACCAATGGTATCTGCCAACACCTCCATAACAGTAAGACAATCCGAATTTTACCAGCGACAGCAGTCCGTTGAGGAAGTCAATAGATCGGGGCCCAGTCATGACTTGTGCTTCGGGAGCAACAAGAGATGCTTCTGATATGATTCCGGAGGTAAAAAATGGATTGAAAAAAGAAAACACATTTGGAAGGGCATGTGCCATCTGGCCAATTTTTAAATTGATATTGATATCAAAATCAATAAATCCAGCATCAGGGGCTAATTTAAATTCAAGGGCACGCATAAGCCCCAAGATCTTAATCAAGGGCTCTTTGAGAGACCCGTGAATAGGATCAGAATCTAAGACTGTAGTCCTAGACTCCCGATCTAAAAGTATGGAGGCTATAGTGGCTCCTAAATTACCATATTTTCCTGTTCCAAACACTAATTGATTTCCTCCTTCAGAATAAGTGAATGTTCCAGACTTGAATGCTGCAGCAATACGTGACACAAACCCAGGGGAAGGATTTGAAATTCCAAATCTCTGGGCAAAACGGATAGCGAGGAACGGGGCAGTGTTTGGATGATAGAAATATTGATCAAGAGCAGCATCCGTCTCATGATAAGCCTGATATACTGCAGGATCCGAAAGACTTATGAAGTGTACTGGATTGCGAAAGTAAGTATCTTTTCCAATGATTTTGACATTTGATTTCATATTTTTTCTCAATTGACGAATTCCGTTACTGTCAGTGACCTCGAATATTGAGCTGGACGTAAGCTGACCATTTATAGTATATATCGTAACTCCATTAATGCTTTGTGAAACCCAATTTGAATCCAACATGCTTGGCTCAAAAGATCCAATAGTTAACTTTTTCAGAACATCCTCAATCGTTGGTGAATCTCCATCGAAGTACACCTGATCTTCTTCGACTGTCATATTGCAAACACAAACCTCATCAATGGTAACAGCACATGTTGGGATCGAATTGCAATTTGAAAGAATGGATTTGAAAGAATCCACGCCAGACCAGTCAACACGAAAATATGTCTTCGTTTCATTCTGGACATGTCTGATTACTGAAGAAGGTTCATTTTGTACAGCGGAATGTACGATTGCAACTGTACCATCAGAATTGATTTTAACTCGCAATGTACAGGGTGAGGTAGACCAGAAGTGCACATTTGGAACACATTGAGTTCCAAGAGCTGGATTTGCAACAGCATCACAGGAAGGTCGTGTTCTTCGATCACAGTATTGTTGATTGCACTTGTTTCCAGCGGCAGCAAATGTTACTCTTTCTCCCCAATACTGAACGCAAAAGGATATCAGAAAGATGAACTTAAAACATCATTTTGAAAAATTATATAAACTTACCATATCATTCCACATTCGAGTCGTGGAATTGCAGCAAGCGGTTGATGCTTGTGCTATCCTCGGATCTGCGCAGATCATGTCGTTCGAGCTTGTCCGCCTGATAATCGCCTTGGCATTTGTGTAAAAAGCTTGGTAGACACATTGAGGATTTACATACTCGTAGAAGATGCCAAGACCCACTTCTACGACGCGTAAGGTATTAACGGAGCATTCGAGCCCTTGGCAAAGTAAGTCACTATCAAGGGTAACTGTAGACTTATATTTGCAAGAGTTAGGATCTTCAGAGCCACACAACTTTGCAAAAAGACTATCTGGACCCGATAATTGAAGCTTCAAACGAATAGCCTTGGAATCCAATGCCCATTGCTTTGGATCATTAACAAGTTCAGGAGTAGAAGTACTTCCAAGAAGTCTATACGTAGCTCCTGTTTTCAAAAAGTGCCTCTCAGGCAAATCTGCGCACAAAGGATATCCATCACCAATGTATTTCCTATCTAATCCCATTTTGGGGAAAAAGTCCCTGAACTCCATATTTATCTTCATCGAATCGATTAGATTGTAGCGATTCACATTCTCAACATTCCCACGATGCAATCGTGTTTCAAAACCAGTCCAAACTCTCGCATACTCAACAATGTCATCATTCGTGTACGCCCTAATTGGAAATCCTTTACTGTCGAGGATGAACGTGCCGTCTTGTCTCATCTTATACATACCAATTGTGAATAGCTGCATGATTTCACGTGCATAGTTCTCATCTGCAAACTGAACTGTGGATTGCGTACGCCAAGTGTACGCAGTGGATCTCGATCCATGATAAGTGAGCATTTGTCCCATGACTCCATTATACGAGACTTCTTTAAGTATGTCACGATAGCTCCCAAAAGCATGTCGAACAAAAATATCATAATACGCGGTCATAGCCTCGGTACGATAATCTCCATCAGAGACAGCACCAGGACTGACGACAAGAATTTGCGAAAGCGCCCAGGCCATGCGCTGCCTTAATTGATCCGGTCCCATGAGCGCTATGTGAGTCCATACAATTCGCTTCTGCTTCACAAACTCAACAGTTTCAGAAGTTACAAAGTTATCGGTGAAAATGTCAAAGGCACCTCTACCTTCACTACCTCCCAACGACAAATCATTTTCAATCTCATTTGGACTACCACACACAATCACACCTTTTGAATCAGTGTAGTTGATGGCATCAGCGGAAAAGCCGAAAAACTGGTTCATTTGCTCTGATTTTAAACTCTTGGGAAAATTATAATAATGCACAGTGTCTCCCAGGCGACCGACATAGCCACCCACTCTACCCTCATTATCCACCCAACGAGACATGGAATGCCACCAGGGGAACTTCAAAGTGGTTAATCCAGCTTCCGCAAACTCCTTAATTGGATTTCGAGATATAGAATTACCTGGATGACCATCGAGGCGAGTCCAGAATGTGAAATCATAAACAGAGAGATGATCAGGGTGGACATTCTTCCAACACTTCGTTCCGTCTTGATCCAGGACTTCAAACCCAGAGAGAGTTTGGAAAGCAGCCGGGCAAGGAGTTCCCCACCAATTCCAAATGTCACGCATATAAGGATTGGTATCAGTTGCATATGACTTGAGCAACCTCGAGAAAATTTCATGAACCGTTGGGTCCAATTGTGCTGCAGCACCAGTACAGTTTATAGGAATCCATCGAGACCCCGCTCGTTGGCAGGGGAAGCTTACCGTCTTATCCTCTTGAATTCTAAGTCCGTCAACTGCATAGAGATACCGAGTGCCATCACCTCCATTTCCAGTTCCTTCATAAACATCACGAATTACTTGGGGTGTGATGGGGACGAAAAAATTTGGTCTATTTTGTCCACCGGTGGGATCATAACTTCCGGCAGTACAAGCTGTTGGTTCATAGCTAAGAACACAAGATTTTTCGTTGAAGACATCTCTTTCAACATTGGCACAAAAAGCACTTTTTTCAATGTTTACAATATTCAAAGTATCTCTTGCTATCTTTCCCCCTCCATCGGGGTATGGATTCTCGAGAGTATTGGAAAACGTGTCCTGTAATCCATATCGTTAGAAATATGTTGAGCACTTGTTGCAAACTTTAGAAACAAGAATGAAATGAGGTACTTACAAACTTTGGATCATGAATCCAGTATACTCCATCGTACAATGCAAATACAGGATTCACAGGATTCCCAGGTTCTAGGATAGATGCACAAACATCCAATTCCAAATCCTTAGTCAAGATGATTTCTTGCATTTTCACAGTCGATCTAGTAAAATACTTCATATCAATGGGTTCAGCATCATTGGACGTTAGTTCAATCAATATGTTAGGGTTGGCACCAATTGACGAATCAAACTGAATCGTGGGGTTGCCTCTTGTACCGTTGATGGTAACATCCACATTTCCTTTCTGAGATTGCAGATACATTTGAAAGTCACCGCCAACTCTATCAGTATTTGCCGTGTCAACAAATTGGTAGCTATTAAGGGTGACGACTAGAGTTAGCGAAAAAGAAAATAGAAAGTATCAAGTCTACCAATCGATAATTCAATCTGCTTACCTTCCATCTGGCCAAGTGACAGAAGCGTTTCTAGTATTCGATATTGGACCATTAACCACAGTGCGTACAAAGCCATCGATTTTGATAATCTTTTTACTTCCAACAGTGGCAATGGAAACATACTTCAGGTTGTCCTTTGCTGAGAATGAAGCGCGACGATATGTCGATCCTTTATGACAAGGATGTGTCACAGCACTGCTTCGAGTAGCTGTTTCCATACGGGAGTTAGTGCGCAACCGGAAAAATGCACGATGAGATGTTGCTGGTACTGATTCTTGCTGCTCTTTAATCCAACTTCCAAATGCAAGTGGTAAATTAGTTGTGTCAAACTTTGAAATATCTGAGTTTGTGACACCAAACGTTGTTTGCTCTAAAAATCTAGCCACTTCATCGACTCCATTCTCTTGGAACTGTTCAGGAGGATAAAATGAGGTCAAAACGTATAAAGAATCCACAGGAAGTGAAGGGAGATTGACACTGCAGGTTACTCCATTGCAGCTCCACCCAAGCGAAGCGAATTCTCCACTACTTGCTTCCCAATCGTAACCTGCGTAGGAGCGTCCAACAGGCTTGAATGACTGAGAATCAAATGACTGCAAAATCAAAGTACAAAGATTCTGGCTAGATGTTGGGATCAAAAAAGATACTAGGCCAACAGTTGTAATGTTTATGGAACTATTCAGTGGGGGACAAGCAAATGTTGAAGCAGGATCGTCATTAGGTGGGATGGAGGGATCAAAAGCAACGGGAACTTGCGTGGGGATTGGACGAGTAGGTGAAAGAGTAGGCTCTAGTGTCGGTGCAAAAGTTGGCAATGGGGTAGGGCTTGGAGAAGGCTTAGAAGTCGGAGATGGTGTAGGAAGTCTTGTAGGTGAAGGAGTTGGAAATCTAGTTGGGCCGGGCGTTGGACTAGCAGATGGCTTAGGTGTGGGAGAAGCAGTAGGAAAACGAGTTGGAGAGATGGATGGTTCTGGTGACGGTTTTGGAGTAGGACTACTTGTTGGGAAATTTGTGGGTGCGAATGTCGGTTCAGCAGAGGGCTTTGGAGTGGGAGATGACGTAGGAGAGCTGGTGGGCTTTGGAGAAGGTTCGGCAGAGGGCTTTGGAGTGGGAGACGATGTAGGAAATCGAGTAGGGGCTAGCGTAGGGCTTGAAGAAGGCTTCGATGTAGGAGACGCTGTTGGAAATCGAGTAGGGGATAGCGTAGGGCTTGAAGAAGGCTTCGATGTAGGAGACGCTGTTGGAAATCGAGTAGGGGATAGCGTAGGGCTTGAAGAAGGCTTCGATGTAGGAGACGCTGTTGGAAATCGAGTAGGGGCCACGGTGGGACTAGATGAAGGTTTCGGAGATGGTGTTTGCGCGTTAGCCAAATGCGATTTGCGTTGCTGAAACGCTGACAGGGTGATAAGGATGAGATTTAGTCTCATCATGAAACGATGTTATGTCGTTTTATAAGAATCTAGTGAAATTCACAGCTCTTATTAAGCAGCCGAAGACGTTTTTTTCTACAGTGTTCCTTCCACAACAGAATGACCAATGATTTCCAAGAGCGGAAAAAGACACTTTGAATGGGAATGCAAAATGAATGCCTTTATTACCATTCTACTTAAGAGATTCTACGACTAGAATTTGGACCAGTCCGACACGTAAAATGTTATAAATGTTCTCAATCAGACCCATACTGTCGTGCATCTAATTTTTTACATATTACATAATAATCATTGAAGGGAAAGTCCTTTTGTAACGTTTCCCTCATGAGCGCTTTTCCATCTTTCCGAAATCGATAGGTCATTTGAAATTTATTTTATCCGCAAATCAATGGATGGGGACCTTCCTTCGTTACGGAAAATACTCGTGGTAGTGTAATGCCCGCGTCGATACTAGAGGGAGCTCTATTCACAATCAGTGGTATTATTCACCATAGATATAACTTGAGTCATTGTTATAATCAATACAGCATTTCAAAGCTAATCAGTGTTGACGACACAATTCTTATTGTAATTAAGAAATATTAAACTATTCACAATTGTTAATAACATCATCCTTTGGGCTATTCATCATTTGTAACTCCATTAATCTAATCATCAAAGTAATTCCCACTTAACAATGCCATTTACAAGCTAAGCTGTCCATGGGTCCAGCCTTTTTTTCCAAATATTCAGAAATTGATTCGAACTCTTTCCTTGTGATTTTTATTGTCATAT
>CAAAJI010000070.1:113570-125161 GCA_900642245.1 Fragilaria radians | reverse complement strand
TTCTAGATCTAAAAAATCCCTCTTGACTAATAACTGATCCTAGTTGATAAGCTGAGGTATCAGTACCTCTTGCTGGAAATATCCCTCACGTATAACCATTTAGAAACTATTTGTTTAGGGTTTACCCACTAGGGATTGAAGTATTATCATGAGTAATGTTTTTTGGTAAAATAGTAATTAAGTAGTCACAACTTTACAATATTCTATTCTTATCTTCTTTCTTCCTTTCTAAGCCCTTTGGACTATTTCAACACGTTTAAACGTGGTTACCCTTTTCTATTAAGATCCATTAATTGTTGTGATGAAGCTGTCACTTTATCTTTTTTGTCTACATCTAGATGCAAATTTGTCTTTTCTTTCATTATGACTGATCTAAGCACCATTCGAGTTATTCCGTTTTATGGGAAGAGAGAGGAACGGCCAACATGGAGCGAGAAGTTCTTAGCAAAGGCAAGACTATGGTTTTCAAGATTTGGTGTTAGGAAAAGTAACCATCCCTAAGACTGATGAAGATTAAGATATGGATTCTGAGGAAGGAAAGAAGTTAAATATTGCTGCTGAGATGAATGAATTAGCCTACACCAAGCTAATTCTATCTTATGATGATAAGACAAGTAATGTTAAAGTGGCTTTAATTTGGTAAAATCGCTGCAAAAATATGGATTACATGGATGGTAATGCAAGTATAACTTGGGAGAGGTTGAGAAACAAATTTGAACCATCATCTACTCCCTCCTTGGTCAAAATGGAGAAACAATTCAGACAATGCGCGCTGAAGAAGGGTCGAGACCCAGACATTTGGATTGCAGAGCTTGAGGATTACAGAAGCTTGCACAGGTTGGATGAAGTATTTCTGACAATCATTTCATTGTCAATTTAGACACATGACTTCTGATTACGATTTACTACTTGCTAGGATGGAGAAAAGGTTCAAACTTGCTAACAGTTGAAATGATTAGTGATGATCTATGGAAAGATAGAATAGTTCTTAAGTTAATTTATGATGTGCCAAAAATATTCTATATTATTAGTTTCTCTAACGTACCGAAGAGTTAACAATCAATGACCTTGTTTAGCAAATTTCAGTTATCCTTGATAAAAGCTACTGAAAAAAATGGCGATGAAAAGTATCTTTAACAAATACAGCTAAATACATAGTCAAAAGGATCAATCATAATATAGGACTCGAATCCAAAGCATGGCAAATACTTGACATTAGTTAACCAGTTCACTTTCAGCTGGGAAAGCTAAAATATATAAATTATCACAATATCTTACTACTCCCCTAATATCTGAAGGTACATCTGATGCCTATGACTATAGAAATAAACATCCTCCTTCTTTAACAATTTTTGTCAATAATACTTTTTTAGATTCTCCTACATAACCTAACCACGTAAATATCTAAATCGTGAAAATACCTTTCATTTTTAAATCTCGGGAACACAGAACAACCAATTCTTAAGCAAATGATGAAATCTTACATTACTTAAGGGCATTGTCAGGATCTCACTGACATTTTCCTCACTCTTCACATATGCATACCTCATCACTTCAGCCGCAAACGCTTCCCATACTTGATGATAAGCGATTGCATTATGCTATTTCTTCAAGACACTTGAGGGAACTGAAGTATTTAAAGCCACTGACATATTTTATCCTAACATCCAAGTGGGTCCATCTAACGCCACACCTAATGACCTCAACATAAATCCACTCTCCAGAACGAGATCTGTAGCAATTCTTGACGCTACTAATTCCGAACCATAAGTTGAAGTCTCTACTGTCATCTGACGTTTAGATACCCATTTGATTGGTGCATCCTTCAACATCATTAGTATACCTATGATGGCCTTTATTGTTACTAAATCGTGTGCATGATCTGCATCCACATAGAAAGTCATCAGCACATTTGGCCCCTTTGACACAGGAAGGTCATTTGGAATTTCTTCTTCAGCATCTGGATAGAAATCTTTCCAATTTGGGTGATCCTCAACAGGGTAAGTAGAATGTTCTGGATACATTGTATCAACAATAACTCTCCCCTTTGGAAAGGTCTTAAGGTAAGCAAGACTTCTCTTAACAGCCTTCAAATGCCCTTCCCTTGGTAATATGTTAAATCTACTCATAGTGCATGTTGCGTAGGCAATATCAAATCTCCCTAAGACAATTATCTAGATAAAAGATCCTATTATTGATCTATACTTAGCTGAGTCTTTATAAGTACAAAAAGGTGTATTATCTACTTCATGAGGATACCCTTTGCTCATGGGAGTCCTGATGGGTTTCCGTTCTTTACCAAACAGGTTTTCAAACTTAGGAATGAAATTTTGAATATAAGTTCTTGCAGAAATTGCTAATCCTATCACTTGGTTCTTCCATGCATCACCAAGAAATTCCACATTTCCGCCAAAATAGTACTCAGGAATACCTACATTTTTCAATAAGTATATTTTCTCTAAGGACTTAATTACTGACATGGGATCCTTGCTCCAAATAAGAATAGCATTCACATATGTAGCTAAGTATTCATAATGTGATATCTTATCTTTCATCCATAGATCCGGATCATGCATAGTTTTTGTGAATGCTAATCTTAGCATTGATTCTGCTAAATGTTCATGAAATCTTGCGGCAGAAGTCTTCAATCCATACAATGACTTATTTATGATTAAGTTCTTTCCACATAATGTTTTAACAAACTCTGGACCAGCAGTTATGTAAACAAATAATTCTCCTAAGAAAAACCCAATTCTTATGGTATCCATTTGTACAACCCCTGAATAAATGCCTTCCTTTTCATTAACTGTCCCATTGCCTCCCGCGACCAATCTTGCTTTATGCCTTAAATCATATTTCGCATCAAATACCATGTGATACAGAATCTTCTGATATCCATTAGGAATACTCTCCCCTGAATCAAGCACTATCTATGTCTGATAATCTGTAAGCTGCATAAGCTCTGTCCTAATAGCCTATTCCCATAGATTAGTACAACTGGTGTGTGGTTGCTGAGACTTAATGCAAAGAAATTCACCCATGATTGTGATTCGTTAATATCATTCCATTCTACTAGACATTTTTGATTTGTACCTGTGTTCATTTCTATTTCTTCACAATATTTGAGCTCCTTAGTACATTCCCATGATCTATGCTTGCCATCCTCTGTCATGTCCAATACATGTAAACAATCCAGCTCAGCTTGAGAGTTAGATCTCAACAAAGCACTATGGTATATCTGACACTTGGTAGCTCCTAACTGAAGATCTATATCTTTAAAGTTCTCATGACCTTTAAGCATACATACATCATACAAAGGGAAGAAGTCTTCTTGACCACTTGAGTTACAGATGGCTTTGTAACTTTGACCAAGTTCTATTTCCAACATTTTGGTCCAAATGACTTGTTTTAGTCCTTGTTCTGCTTGCCACATTATCATTATGCCTCCCAGTTTTCTGTCTAAAATGACTATTTCTAGGAACATTACTTGGCATCACATCTAATTTAGTAATGATTTCTTGCTCATCTGACAAATTAATCATTAACGACGGGTTGATGAGTGATACTGGATTGGATTGTGAAGGCCTTGACATACAACTAACTGTCAAAGGATTTGTTGAAGGCACAACAACTACTTCTGGATTGTGTGATAAACCGTTGATGTTGGTTGTAAAGATGATGCTGAACATGTTGGTCTTTGAGAAGATTCAATGTGATGTAGATTGAGGGTTTCCGAGTTGGATGTAACTTTACTATGCCTTTGCAGGGTTTTGATACCTTGGTGATTCCTCCCTCTTGTTGTGCCTATAAAGACTGAGTAACAAGGCAGACAAATCCTTTCAGAGTATTAAGGAGAAAAAACTGCTGCAAACAATTGGATGCATAATGACAGTCAACAACAGTACAATATAGAGATAAAATTTCCCTTATGTGCTAATGAAAGAATTGTTCTTTCAGATTATGACACATGAGAACGCTCTGCTGAAAGTAAATGAAGGATTTGTCATTGATATTTAAGTTAAAATAGTTCATGGATTATTTGAAGAATTGGATAAGGATCCAAAATAAAACACAACCCTTGTAAATCAGTCTTTTGAGTGCTTGAGCACTGTTGAAACAAGTTAAGTTAAGTTTAGGAAGAAACATGCCAATCAATACAAGGAGGAATTGCAATTCTATAAGTTTAGCTACTACTTTCAAGTTCAGTAACCTTCATTCTTACGTAACATGCTGAGCTCCTTTGTGCTACAAATCAGACCCTTGATAAAGATCATCCCTATTTCTTTCTTAAGGCTGTCGTTGTCGCCACTGATATAAAATTATGAGATCAGTATAGCGAAGATCGGGATCTCCAAAGTCTAGTCAGCAGCGATTAATCTGAGTTAGTCAGAGGCCTCATACGGAAATGCTTTAAGCTTTTGTAGGTTAATTTAAGGAGACTCATTCCGCAGCGGTTCAACATCTTCTTTGTCAAGACGATCATTGTAAGATAACAGATATAGTAGCTAGATGAATACTTGAACAAATATTAAACCTACTATTGCCATATTGTTATCATGCTTTCGGGGTTGGTTTACCTAACAATTCCATAAGATAAGGAATGAATCTATAAGCACTCTGTCATCGTCATATTTGCAACTGTAATGTTTTACTTGAACATTTCACTGACAGAAATTAGCGGTGCTCCACTCTTAATGCGATTTGGCATACAATAATTCAATTCTGATGCCTGGTCAACTCCCATCCATTCTACTATGGGGTTAAGAACTGACTCCCAGCTAAGGGTAGGAATGATCCGTCCACGTCCAATGTTCAAAGGACCCGAATTAGTAATATCTGATGGATAAGATCCATGAATCTTTCCTCCTTTTACTGCACCACCCATTACAAAGTAATGACCTCCCCATGTGTGGTCACTTCCATCACCTGAATTGGCGGTTAAGGTTCGGGCGAAATCAGATGTGAAGACAACAGTGATTCCATTCCATTTTCCTTGTGCCTGCATTTCATTGTAAAATACTGTCAACGCGGCATTCAACTTCACAAAGTTTGAGGAAATACTAGCCTTCATTTCAGAGTGATGATCCCAACCTCCCATTGAGAGATAGAAAACATCACGATCAGTTCCACGTTGCTGGTGCGATCCAATTAGAGTGGATACGACTCTAAGTTTGGCGGCATAATCTGTATTCGGAAAAGTGTTGTTCAATTTTGTTGTTGACATTGCCTTCAGAATTGCGTCATTGTCGTTGAGAGCTTTGTTCAAATTCTGTGACCACATTTCACCATACAGACTGCTTTGAACTTCTGTTTCTTGGTTCAGTTGCTTCAAGTAAGGTTTCACGATAAATGTATCGCCTTGCGATAGCGGATTGAATTTATTGGTTTCATAGGATGAAACCAATAAAGGGTCCACTCCAGTTCCAGGCACTCCGACTACAGCGACAGCTGAATCTTGCACAGTTACGGGTTGAGCTTTGAATTTCTTTTGCTTTAAAATATCGCACATACGTCCGAGTACACCAGTTCCTGGCGCAGTGTCGAAAGGATCGAGTTGCTGTGCCTCCTCTTGCATAGTATTATGGCCAAACAGTCCTGTCTTTGTGAGTCTCCAATAGTTGTCTTTGTTTACAGGCTGATTGATGACACCAGCGTTTACAAAAAATGATAGATCGCCTGCTTTATAGAGTCGTTCTACAATTTCTAGATCTTTGTGAATGGCAAATTGGCTGCAAGGCTGTCCTGGGGTGTCAATGACGCGAGTCCTTTCTTCCGCTGTCATTGCAAGAGTGGTTCGTTCAGCATTGTATTGCTCTAGCACAGTTAGTCCATCAACGTTCGTTGCTGTACAAGTGTGTGGAACAATCAAGTTGAAAGAGTCCATTCCTCCATCTAACAAAACGTAGACAACTGCTTTGTAGGAGTTGGACGATGGTACCGGGGCCTGGGGTTCTGGACGCAAAACACCAGTTTGTCTAACGGTATTTGTTGCATGGAACTCAGGAGAAAGGACAATCAGTTGTTGCGCTTTCAACAACGCAATCGTTCGGTTTGGCTCAAAACGGATCACATCGTCTATAACTTGTCTACTTATTCGACTCAAACGCCCTGCAGTGAGTAATGTTGCAAGTTCATCGGTTACTTTGACTGCAGAGCTGCTATCTGACGGAGAAAATGTCAAATTTCCCAACGATCCATCGTTTACATTTGCAACTCTATATTTCGAGCAATCATACCAAGTCCAATATTGATATCTGCCAACACCACCATGGCAGGATGATAAGCCAAATTTGATGAGAGACAGCAAACCATTGAGTGAGTCAATCGATCGGGGACCAGTCATGACCTGTGCTTCAGGAGCAACAAGCGATGCTTCTGAGATAATTCCGGAGGTAAAGAAGGGAGAGAAAAATGAGAAAACATTTGGAAGGGCATGTGCCATTTGACCAATTTTTAAATTGATATTGATATCAAAATCAATAAATCCAATATCTGGTGCCAATTTAAATTCAAGGGCACGCATCAAGCCCAAAATTTTTATCAGAGGCTCCCTCAATGAACCATGGACAGGATCAGAATCCAAAACTGTAGTCCTTGCCTCACGATCCAGGAGTATGGATGCAATCGTGGCTCCTAAGCTACCATATTTTCCCGTTCCAAAAATCATTGGAGTTCCTCCTTCAGAATAGGTGAACGTTCCAGACTTGAAAGCTGCAGCGATACGTGACACGAACCCAGGGGAAGGATTTGAAATTCCAAATCTCTGGGCAAAACGAATAGCGAGGAACGGAGCAGTGTTTGAATGATAAAAATATTGATCAAGAGCAGCATCCGTCTCATGATAAGCCTGATATACTGCAGGATCCGAAAGACTAATGAAATGTACTGGATTGCGAAAGTAAGTATCTTTACCGATGATTTTGACATTTGATTTCATATTCTTTCTCAATTGACGAACTCCATTACTGTCAGTAACCTCGAATATTGAGCTCGATGTAAGCTGACCATTTATGGAGTAGATCGTAACTCCATTTATGGTCTGTGAAACCCAGTTGGATGCCAACATGCTTGGCTCAAAAGATCCAACAGTTAACTTTTTCAGAACATCGTCGACCGTTGGTGAATCTCCATCGAAAAACACCTGTTCTTCTTCGACTGTCATGTTACAAACACAAACCTCATCAATAGTAACGGCACAAGTTGGGATGGAGTTGCAATCTGAAAGAATTGATTTGAAAGAATCCACGCCTGACCAGTCAACACGAAAGTATGTCTTGGTATCGTTCTGGACATGCCTTACCGCTGAAGAAGGTTCATTTTGCACCGCAGAATGTACGATAGCAACTGTACCATCAGGATTGATTTTAACTCGCAATGTGCAAGGGTTGGTAGTCCAATAGTGCCCATTGGGGACACATTGAGTACCGAGAGTAGGGTTTGCAACAATATCACAAGTTGGTCGTGATCTTCGATCACAATATTGCTGTTTGCACTTATTTCCTGCGGTGGAAAAGGTCACTCTTTCTCCCCAGTACTGATATGAAAGGAAAATCAGAAAAACATATTTACAACTTCGCACAATATTAAAGGCGATATACTTACCATATCATTCCACATTCGAGTCGTGGAGTTGCAGCAAGCGGTCGATGCTTGTGCTATCCTCGGATCTGCGCAGATCATGTCGTTCCAGCTCCATCTCCTAATTATTGTCTTCGCATTCATATAAAACGCTTGGTAAACACATGGACGGTTGATATATTCGTAGAATATGCCACTTCCCACTTCAACGACACGTAAGGTATCCACTGAACACTCTACTCCGCTGCACAATATGTCGCCATCAAGGGTCACTGTAGTCCTATAACTACAGGCGTTAGGATCTTCAGAGCCACATAACTTCGCAAAAAGACTATCTGGTCCAGACGATTGAAGCTTCAAACGAATGGTCTTTACATCGGATGCCCACTGCTTTGGATCATTCACAAGTTCAGGAACAGAAGTACTTCCAAGTAATCTGTAAGTGGCACTGGCTTTCAAAAAGTGCTTCTCGGGCAAATCTGCGCACAAAGGATAGCCATCACCAATATACTTCCTATCTAATCCCATTTTGGGGAAAACATCTCTGATCTCCATGTTTATCTTCATCGAATCGATATGATTAAAGCGATTCATATTCTCAACATTTCCTCGATGCAAGCGTGATTCGAAGCCAGTCCAAACTCTTGCATACTCAACTATGTCATCATTAGTGTAGGCTCTTATTGGAAATCCTTTACTGTCGAGAATGAGAGTTCCATCTTGTCTCATCTTGTACATGCCAATTGTGAACAGCTGCATGATTTCACGTGCATAGTTCTCATCTGCAAACTGTACTGTGGATTGCGTACGCCAAGTGTACGCAGTGGATCGAGATCCATGATATGTCAACATTTGTCCCATGACTCCATTATACGAGACTTCTTTAAGTATGTCACGATAGCTCCCAAAAGCATGTCGAACAAAAATATCATAATATGCGGTCATAGCCTCTGTTCGATAATCTCCCTCGGAGACAGCTCCAGGACTAACAACAAGAATTTGCGAAAGCGCCCAGGCCATACGCTGTCTTAGCTGATCCGGTGCGGTGAGTGCTATGTGAGTCCATACAATACGCTTCTGCTTCACAAAATCAACTGCTTCGGTGGTGGCAAAGTTTTCGGTGAAAATGTCAAAGGCACCTCTACCTTGACTACCTCCCAACGACAAATCATTTTCAATCTCATTGGGACTACCACACACAATGACACCTTTTGAATCAGTATAGTTGATGGCATCAGCGGAAAAGCCGAAAAACTGATTCAATTGCTCTGATTTCAAACTCTTGGGAAAGTTATAATAATGCACAGTGTCTCCTAGGCGACCAACGTAGCCACCCACTCTACCTTCATTATCCGCCCAGCGAGACATAGAATGCCACCAGGGGAACTTCAAAGTGGTTAATCCTGCTTCTGCAAACTCTTTAATTGGATTTCGAGATAAGGAATTACCCGGATGACCATCGAGGCGAGTCCAGAATGTGAAATCATAAACAGAGAGATGATCAGGGTGGACATTCTTCCAACATTTCGTTCCGTCTTGATCCAGAACTTCAAACCCAGAGAGAGTTTGGAAAGCAGCCGGGCACGGTGTTCCCCACCAATTCCAAATGTCACGCATGTATGGATTCGAATCAGTGGCATATGACTTGAGCAACTTCGAGAAAATTTCATGTACGGTTGGGTCCAGTTGTGCTGCAGCACCAGTACAGTTTATAGGAATCCATCGAGACCCCGCTCGTTGGCAAGGCAAGCTTACCGTTTTATCCTCTTGAATTCTAAGGCCATCAACAGAATAGACATAACGAGTTCCCTCTGCTCCATTTCCAGTTCCAATATAAATGTCACGAATTACTTGGGGTGTGACGGGGACGAAAAAATTCGGACGATTTTGACCACCAGTGGGATCATAAGTACCAGCAGCACAAGCTGTTGGTTCGTAGCTAAGAACACAAGATTTTTCGTTGAAGACATCTCTTTCAACATTTGCACAAAAGGCACTCCTTTCAATGTTTACAATATTCAAAGTATCTCTTGCTATCTTTCCCCCTCCATCGGGGAAAGGATTCTCGAGAGTATTGGAAAATGTGTCCTGCAAGTCATTAAGGTGAAAATATGATGAGCACTCGTAGCAAACTTTAAAAGCAAGTATGAGGTACTTACAAACTTTGGATCATGAATCCAGTATACTCCATCGAACAATGCGAATACCGGATTCACAGGATTACCAGGTTCGAGGATAGATGCGCAAACATCCAATTCCAAATCCTTAGTCAACATAATTTCTTGCATTTTTACAGTCGCCCTTGTAAAATACTTCATATCCACGGGCTCAACATCATTGGACGTTAGTTCAATCAAAATGTTAGGATTGGCGCCAATTGACGAATCAAACTGAATAATGGGGTTTCCTCTTGTACCATTGATAGTAACATCAACATTTCCTTTCTGAGATTGAAGATACATCTGGAAGTCACCCCCTACTCGATCAGTAAGCGCTGTATCTGTGAATTGGAAACTAATGATGGTGACGACTAGAGTTAGCGAGAAAGAAAAAATAAAGTATCAAGTATGTCAATCACAAATTCAATCTGCTTACCTTCCATCTGGCCAAGTGACAGAAGCGTTTCTGGTATTCGATATTGGACCATTAACCACAGTGCGCACAAAGCCATCGATTTTGATAATCTTTTTACTTCCAACCGTAATTATGGAAACATACTTTTGACTGTCCTTAGCTGAAAGTGCATATCGACGAAATGTCGATCCTTTGTGACAAGGATGTGTCACAGCACCGCTACGACTTGCTGAATCCATACGGGAGTTAGTGCGCAACCGAAAGAATGCTCGATGAGATGTCGCTGGTACTGATTCTTGCTGCTCTTTAATCCAACTTCCAAATGCAAGTGGTAAATTAGTTGTGTCAAACTCTGAAATATCTGATTTGGTGATTCCAAACGTTGTTTGCTCTAAAAACCTAGCCACTTCATCGACTCCATTCTCTTGGAACTGTTCAGGAGGATAAAATGAGGTCAAAACGTATAAGGAATCCACAGGAAGTGAAGGGAGATTGACACTGCAAGTTACTCCATTGCAGCTCCACCCAAGCGAAGAGAATTCTCCACTACTTGCTTCCCAATCGTAACCTGCGTAGGAGCGTCCGACCGGCTTGAATGTTTGTGCGTCGGATGACTGCTGAACGAGAGTACAAAGATGCTGACTAGATGTTGGGATCAAAAAAGACACTAGGCCATCAGTTGTAATGTTTATGGAACTATTCAGCGGGGGACAAGCAAATGTTGAAGCAGACTCATCATTGGGTGGGATCGAAGGTTCAGTAGCAACCGGAATTTGCGTCGGAATCGGACGAGTAGGCGAAAGAGTAGGCGCAGAAGTCGGTGCAAAAGTTGGCACCGGGGTAGGGCTTGATGAAGGCTTAGCAGTCGGAGATGGAGTAGGAAGTCTAGTTGGCGAAGGAGTAGGAAATCTAGTTGGGCCGGGCGTTGGACTCGCAGATGGCTTTGCTGTGGGAGATGTAGTTGGAGAACGAGTAGGAGACAATGATGGTTCAGCTGAAGGTTTTGGAGTTGGACCACTGGTTGGGAAACTTGTGGGTGCCAATGTAGGTTGCGTAGAGGGCTTGGGAGTGGGAGATGACGTAGGAAGGCTAGTGGGAAATGGAGAAGGTTGCGGAGTTGGAGACGGCGAAGGAAAACCAGTTGGTGAGATTGTAGGACTAGGAGAAGGCTTCGGTGTAGGAGACGATGTAGGACTAGGAGAAGGCTTCGGTGTAGGAGACGATGTAGGAGAGCTTGTGGGATATGAAGAAGGAACCGGAGAGGGCTTAGGTGTAGGAGAAGGCGTAGGAATTCGAGTAGGGGCTGGCGTAGGAGAAGGCGTAGGAATTCGAGTAGGGGCTGGCGTAGGACTAGCTGAAGGCTTCGGTGTAGGCGATGATGTAGGAATTCGAGTAGGAGCTAGCGTAGGACTTGGTGAAGGTTTTCGAGTTGGCGCTGG
>CAAAJI010000070.1:86357-103634 GCA_900642245.1 Fragilaria radians | reverse complement strand
CGGCGCCAAACGAGCCTGATTGTACGAACTAAATATACCGTTGAAGAAAAGGCCCGAAACATTTTTTACCACTTGTTAAATGGCTGCATAATTACCTTACTAGTTGTCTAAGAAACTTACGAATAGGATACAAATGAGACAATAGTGTTTCCTAAATAAACGTTTTAATAGAGAATATGTACGATGGTATTTTCCATTGTCCCCTATGTTAGAGGTCGAATTATTATTTCTATTCATGCCCCTTTATGTGTTTTTCTTCCAATATAGGGACATCAATTATTGCCACGTGGACAGAATGAGAAGAGTCGTGGAATGACCCAAATTAGATCGGTCATTGTCTATATTTAATTTTTTTTCTGGCTTCAAAAGCCCTCGCCTACCTGACGTCACTTCGAAATTCTCGTTTCGTAAGCGGTATTGCAGTTATTCCAGTTTTCAATTTTAATGTACCACACCAAATTATTATTTTATAGTTCCTGATTTACGATAAGGATGAAAGTGAATACTTTCATCATGCTTATGGTGACAGCCTGCTCACCGAACCTCAATGTTACGCATGCCCAAGTATCATCGAATTCAACATTAAACCCTACTTCAAGTCCTACGGCAACTCCAACTCGCTTTCCTACAGTTTCTCCAACTCGGAAGCCATCCTTTAATCCAACTCCGAAGCCATCCTTAAGCCCCACCCCTCGTCCAAGTCGTTCTCCCACTGTTTCTCCCACTCGCTTTCCTACGACTTCTCCTACCTTCAAACCTTCCCCATTTCCTTCCCCTCCTCCAACTCGCTCTCCCACCTCTTTCCCAACACTGAAGCTGTCGCCGGCGCCAACGCTCTCGCCTACTGATTCTCCTACTGATTCTCCAACTCAGAAGCCATCTCAAAATCCTACAGATTTCCCCACCAACTCTCCGACTGATGCGCCAACCTTAGACCCGACGCTCTCGCCAACTAATTCACCAACTGCACAACCAACTGAAATGCCGACATTGAACCCCACTGAGTCACCCACTCCAAAGCCCTCGCAGGAGCCCACCTCTGTTCCTACGCCATTACCCTCACAAAAACCAACGGTATCACCCACTCAATCTCCTACTTCAAGTCCCACTACTAAGCCTTCAGGAAGCCCAACATCTGTTCCTGCAAGATCTCCTACAGTATCACCCACTAGATTTCCAACTCCTTCGCCTACAAGACTTCCTACTCCATCTCCGACTGCGAAGCCTTCATCAAGCCCTACCCCGGTGCCAACTTTTGCACCGACTTCTGCGCCTACTCTTTCGCCTACTCGTCCGATTCCGACGCAAAATCCCGTTGCTACTGAACCTTCGAACCCACCCAATGATGTTTCTGCTTCAACATTTGCTTGTCCCCCGCTGAATAGTTCCATAAACATTACAACTGTTGGCCTAGTGTCTTTTTTGATCCCCACTTCTAGCCAGAATCTTTGTACTCTCGTTCAGCAGTCATCCGACGCACAAACATTCAAGCCGGTCGGACGCTCCTACGCAGGTTACGATTGGGAAGCAAGTAGCGGAGAATTCGCTTCGCTTGGATGGAGCTGCAATGGAGTTACTTGCAGTGTCAATCTCCCTTTACTTCCTGTAGATAGTATTTACGTTTTGACCTCATTTTATCCTCCTGAACAGTTCCAAGAGAATGGAGTCGATGAAGTGGCTAGATTTTTAGAGCAAACAACGTTTGGAATCACCAAATCAGATATTTCAAAGTTTGACACATTTAATTTACCACTTGCATTTGGAAGTTGGATTAAAGAGCAGCAAGAATCAGTACCAGCGACATCTCATCGAGCATTCTTTCGGTTGCGCACTAACTCCCGTATGGAATCTGCAACTCGAAGTGGTGCCGTGACACATCCTTGTCATAAAGGATCGACATATCGTCGCGCTTCATTCTCTGCGAAGGACAACCAAAAGTACGTATCTATAATTACGGTTGGAAGTAAAAAGATTATCAAAATCGATGACTTTGTACGCACTGTGGTTAATGGTCCAATATCGAATACCAGAAACGCTTCTGTCACTTGGCCGGATGGAAGGTAAGCAGATTGAATTTGTGATAGACATACTTGATACTTTATTTTTTCTTTCTCGCTAACTCTAGTCGTCATTTTTCATTAGTTTCCAATTCACAGATACGGCTAACACTGATAAAGTCGGCGGTGAGTTTCAAATGTATCTTCAATCTCAGAAAGGAAATGTGGATGTTACCATCAACGGTACAAGAGGCAACCCCATTATTCAGTTTGATTCGTCAATTGGCGCCAATCCTAACATTTTGATTGAACTAATGTCCAATGATGTGGAGCCCGTGGATATGAAGTATTTTACAAGAGCGACTGTAAAAATGCAAGAAATTATGTTGACGAAGGATTTGGAATTGGATGTTTGCGCATCTATCCTCGAACCTGGGAATCCTGTGAATCCGGTATTCGCATTATACGATGGAGTATACTGGATTCATGATCCAAAGTTTGTAAGTACCTCATTCTTGTTTCTAAAGTTTGCTACGATTGTTCATCATATCTCTAACTCAATGACTTGCAGGATACGTTTTCCAATACTGTTGAGAGTCCTTCCCCCGATGGAGGGGGAAAGATAGCCAGAGATACTTTGAATATTGTAAACATTGAAAGGAGTGCCTTCTGTGCAAATGTTGAAAGAGATGTCTTCAACGAAAAATCTTGTGTGCTTAGCTATGAACCAACAGCTTGTGCTGCTGGAACTTATGATCCCACTGGTGGACAAAATCGTCCGAATTTCTTCGTCCCCGTCACACCCCAAGTAATTCGTGACATTTATATTGGAACTGGAAATGGAGCAGAGGGAACTCGTTATGTGTATGCTGTTGATGGCCTTAGAATTCAAGAGGATAAAACGGTAAGCTTGCCTTGCCAACGAGCGGGGTCTCGATGGATTCCTATAAACTGTACTGGTGCTGCAGCGCAATTGGACCCAACCGTACATGAAATGTTTTCGAAGTTGATCAAGGCATATTCTACTGACACCAATCCATACATGCGTGACATTTGGAATTGGTGGGGAGCACCGTGCCCGGCTGCTTTCCAAACTCTCTCTGGGTTTGAAGTCCTGGATCAAGACGGAACGAAATGTTGGAAGAATGTCCACCCTGATCATCTCTCTGTTTATGATTTCACATTCTGGACTCGCCTCGATGGTCATCCGGGCAATTCCTTATCACGAAATCCAATTAAGGAGTTCGCAGAAGCTGGATTGACCACTTTGAAGTTCCCCTGGTGGCATTCTATGTCTCGCTGGGTGGAAAATGAGGGTAGAGTGGGTGGCTATGTCGGTCGCCTTGGAGACACTGTGCATTATTATAACTTTCCCAAGAGTTTGAAATCAGAGCAAATGAATCAGTTTTTCGGCTTTTCCGCTGATGCCATCAACTATACTGATTCTAAAGGTGTCATTGTGTGTGGTAGTCCAAATGAGATTGAAAATGATTTGTCTTTGGGAGGAAGTCAAGCACGCGGAGCCTTTGATATCTACAGTGACAACTTTGTAACTTCTGAAAATGTAGATTTTGTGAAGCAGAAGCGTATTGTATGGACTCACATTGCACTCACAGCACCGGATCAGCTAAGGCAGCGTATGGCCTGGGCGCTTTCGCAAATTCTTGTCGTCAGTCCAGGTGCTGTCTCTGATGGAGATTATCGAACAGAGGCTATGACCGCATATTATGATATTTTTGTTCGACATGCTTTTGGGAGCTATCGTGACATACTAAAAGAAGTCTCTTACAATGGAGTGATGGGACAAATGCTCACTTATCATGGATCTCGGTCCACTGCGTACACTTGGCGAATACAGGGAACCGTGCAGTTTGCAGATGAGAACTATGCACGTGAAATCATGCAGCTGTTCACAATTGGCATGTATAAGATGAGACAAGATGGAACTCTCATTCTCGACAGTAAAGGATTTCCAATAAGAGCGTACACGAATGATGATATTGTTGAGTATGCGAGAGTTTGGACTGGCTTCGAAACACGATTGCATCGAGGAAATGTTGAGAATATTAACCGCTACAATCACATCGATTCGATGAAGATAAATATGGAGATCAGGGATGTTTTCCCCAAAATGGGATTAGATAGGAAGTACATTGGTGATGGATATCCTCTGTGCGCAGATTTGCCTGAGAAGCACTTTTTGAAAACAGGAGCTTCGTATAGACTTCTTGGAAGTACTTCTGTTCCTGAACTAGTGAATGATCCAAAGCAGTGGGCTTCCGATGTAAAGACTATTCGTGTGAAGCTTCAAGCGTCTGGACCAGATAGTCTTTTTGCGAAGTTGTGTGGCTCTGAAGATCCTAACGCCTGTAATTATAGGACTACAGTGACCCTTGATAGCGACATATTGTGCAGTGGAGTAGAGTGCTCCGTGGATACTTTACGTGTCGTTGAAGTGGGAAGTGGCATCTTCTACGAATATATCAACCGTCCATGTGTCTACCAAGCATTTTTATCTAATGCTATGACAATTATCAGAAGGACAAGTTGGAACGACATGATCTGTGCAGATCCGAGGATAGCACAAGCGTCGACCGCTTGCTGCAATTCAACGACTCGAATGTGGAATGATATGGTAAGCATATGTTTGTTACGGCAGGTAACACATTTCTACTAGAGTACTAACCTTGATTTCGCTACAGTACTGGGGAGAAAGAGTCACTTTTGCGACTGCTGGAAGCAAATGCAACCAACAATACTGTGATCGAAAAACAAGACCATCTTGTGATGCTATTTCAAATCCAGCTCTTGGTACTCAATGCGTCCCAAATGGGCACTACTGGTCTTCCTCACCTTGTGCAGTGAGAGTTAAAATCAATTCTGATGGTACAGTTGCTATCGTACATTCAGCGGTGCAAAATGAACCTTCTTCAGCGGTAAGGCATATCCAGAACGATACCAAGACATACTTTCGTGTTGACTGGTCAGGCGCGGATTCTTTCCAATCCATTCTTTCAAATTGCAACTCGATCCCAACATGTGCCGTTACTATTGATGAGGTTTGTGTTTGCAATATGACAGTCGAAGAAGATCAGGTGTATTTCGATGGAGATTCACCAACGGTCGACGATGTTCTGAAAAAGTTAACTATTGGATCTTTTGAGCCAAGCATGTTGGGATCTAACTGGGTTTCACAGACCATAAATGGAGTTACGATATATTCTATAAATGGTCAGCTTACATCGAGCTCAATATTTGAGGTCACTGACAGTAATGGAGTTCGTCAATTGAGAAAGAATATGAAATCAAATGTCAAAATCATCGGTAAAGATACTTACTTTCGCAATCCAGTGCACTTCATTAGTCTTTCGGATCCTGCAGTATATCAGGCTTATCATGAGACGGATGCTGCTCTTGATCAATATTTCTATCACTCAAACACTGCTCCGTTCCTCGCTATTCGTTTTGCCCAGAGATTTGGAATTTCAAATCCTTCCCCTGGGTTCGTGTCACGTATCGCTGCAGCATTCAAGTCTGGAACATTCACTTATTCTGAAGGAGGTACTCCATTGGTTTTTGGAACGGGAAAATATGGTAACTTAGGAGCCACAATTGCCTCCATCCTCCTGGATCGTGAGTCTAGGACATTGCTTTTAGATGCTGATCCTGTTCATGGGTCACTCAAAGAGCCGTTGATTAAGATTGTGGGGCTTATGCGTGCCCTTGAATTCAAATTAGCCCCTGATGCTGGGTTTATTGATTTTGATATCAATATCAATTTAAAAATTGGTCAAATGGCACACGCACTCCCAAACGTATTTTCTTTTTTCTCCCCTTTTTACACTTCTGGTATTATATCAGAAGCATCTCTGGTTGCTCCAGAATTACAAGTGATGACTGGTCCCCGATCTATTGACTTCCTTAACGGATTGTTATCGCTTGTTAAGTTTGGCTTATCATACTGTTATGGTGGTGTTGGCAGATACAATTGGTGGATGACGAGCGATTGTTCAAAATATAGAGTTGCAAATGTTAATGATGGCGCTTTGGGAAATCTTACGTTTGCTCCCTCTGATGGCAGTGCAGCATACAAAATCACAGATGAGCTTGCTACTTTACTCACTGCAGGACGTTTGAGTCGATTGAGTAGACAAGTAATAGACGATGTCATACGCTTTGAACCGAACAAAACAATCGCACTCACCAAGGCTCAGCAATTAATCGTCCTTTCACCTGAATTTCATGTAACAAATTTAGTTCGTCAGAATAATGTGTTGCGTCCAGAACCAGAAGTCCCGGTGCCTTCAGCCAAACCATACAAAGCAATTGTTTACGTTCTACTCGACGGAGGAATGGATTCCTTTAATTTGCTAGTGCCACATACATGTACTGAAACTAACAGTGATGGACTAAATTTGTTGGCACAATATAATTCAGAACGTACAACACTTGCATTGACAACAACAGAAAGGACGCGAATTATCGATGCAACTGGACAGCCTTGCAGTCAATTTGCCATTCACAAGGATTTAGAAATCGTGGAGAGGCTATACAAAGCAGGTGACTTGGCATTTTTTGCAAACGCAGGTGTTTTGAACCAGCCAGTGAATAAAGACAATTATTGGAGAGTAACGAAAACAGGTTTATTCGGTCATAATACCATGCAGGAGGAAGCACAGCAACTAGATCCCTTCGATACAGCACCTGGAACGGGAGTACTTGGACGTATGTGTGATGTTCTGAAACTTAAGGGCTTCAAAGCTCAGCCAATCACTGTTCAAGATTTTTCTGTAGCCACAGTAGGAGTCCCTGGTTCTGGAATTGATCCTTTATTAGTTTCAAGCTACGAGACCAATAGATTCAATCCACTATCGTCAGGCGATACTTTCATCGTGAAACCTTACTTGAAACAATTGAATAAAGAAACAGAAAGTCAGAGCAGTCTCTACGGTGAAATTTGGTCGGAGAATTTGAACAAAGCACTCAACGACAATGAGGCAATCTTACAGGCTTTGTCAATAACAAAGCTGAATAATACATTCCCCACTACGGATTACGCCTCAAAACTCAGGGTTGTCTCTTCTTTAATTGGTTCACATAAACAACGTGGAACTGATCGAGACGTTTTCTATCTCAATATGGGAGGTTGGGATCATCATTCTGAAATGAAAGATGGTTTATCCTCAAATTTTGTGCGGCTGAATGAGGCTCTGACAGTGTTTTATAAGGAAATGCAAGCCCAAGGAAAATGGAACGGAGTAACAGTTGTCTTTACATCAGACTTTGCTCGTACTCTAACTGCCAATTCAGGTGATGGAAGCGACCACGCTTGGGGTGGTCATTATTTTGTGATGGGTGGTGCAGTAAAAGGAGGAAAGATTCATGGATCTTATCCTTCAGATATAACTTCGACTGGCCCTTTGAATATAGGACGTGGTCGCATTATTCCTACACTCAGCTGGGAATCAGTTCTCAATCCTATTGTAGAATGGATGGGAGTTGACCAAGAGTCAGAATTAAATTATTGTATGCCAAATCGAATTAAGAGTGGAGCACCTCTTTTTATGCAGAGTGAGATCTTCGAATAGATAGAAACCTTTATGACACATATTGGTTTGTCGAATAAAATAATTTAGATGGTATTGCAAGATCTTAAGTTAATTCTGTATACAACTCGAGGAGTGATAAACGCTTCAATAACATTCACGTAATGGCTCAACTTCTCTCCTATTCATTTGTGTTGTAGAATTAAACATTCCATGGGATATATGATGATATTTGCTTATTCAGCATTATTAACAATTTCGAGAAAACTTGAGCTCTTTGTTTATTTACCTTTTTTATTTAAACATATGAACGAAGCATCTTAAACTAACTTGGAATTTTCAGTGAAGTAGAAACACCTCAAGTAAACTGTTTCTCTCGTTATATATTTTTAATAATGAAAAGGCAGTAATCCGACTTTCTCACCACTTGGATTCACATTTAATATGCAATCCCATATGGATGCAGTATCATGATTATAGAAGTATGTTTTCACTTGTTCCTATTTTGAAGTTTGTCTTGAATCACTTACTATAACATAACATCCGCGGCTTTGATAAAACATTAATAATAACGCACTGCGTTTAGGGAAAATGGACCGCTGCTTTGCTAATAGCTTGATAATAATTCATAATTGTTGGGGGATATAAACAGGCCTTGATTTTTCTTCTCTAGAGTATTCTTATGCAATATGTGACTGCTTTCTTCCGCAATACTCTCAACTCTTGAATGCTCCTCGCCCATTATACCAATGTAATTTTGACTTGTCCTTTTATGTGTATTCTCCTTTGTCAAAACATGCTCTGATACTTCTTGCTTCTTAAAGATTTGCCTCCAATTAGTCAAATACCATAGTAGGAGAAGCGAGAAACTTACTTGTGCCCCTACCAAGCGAAGCAAACTTCAAGTCTACTACTGCAGCGTTGGAAAATGAAAAATGGCAAACGAAATTTAGAAAAGATTACGGTGTTACCTTGCTTGTTATGTTAATTGACATTAAGGATGTACCTGATCTTTTGGTTAACTCTTGATTATCGATAAGGCACTAAAAATGGATTCAATGTAAGCAACAAAAGAATCATGTTTTGTTCTCCATAAGGGATCAGGATCCATGTCATATTACAGAGTTTTCTTTTAATTGGTTTCTTGACAAGATTTAGAATGTCTGCTATTCTCTTGACTGTTTTGAAGAATTCAATTGCGAGCGCAAAAACAAAGAAGTGATTGGATATGAATAACTTGCATCAGGTTTTCCACTCCTTTGGAATAGATTGATTAAAAGAGACGGCAAGATCTATGGCTTAAAGTTGTGTGGACAGTTAGATGTTGGCAAACATTCTGCTGTAACTAAAACAAGACAGAAAAATGTCAGAAAAGTGTAGACTTGAAGTAGCAATATTCCGGGGGAAAATCTATATGGATATAAGCTCAAACAAGGAAAAGAGATCTGTGGCGCAAATTTTAGGACACTTATTGTTGGTTAATATTGTAATGTCTATTTGATGACAATGAACAATTAAAAAGTGAAGATTATAGAATTGCCTACTGATTTGAAAACTTCAAGATTGATATGAATTGTCTTTATTGTGATGATGGTGGTGAAGATACATCATTGTACAAGCATGCAGATCAAGAGAATATAGGATAACGTTGAGAGGAAGTTTCAGTAAACAGAATCAGGGCTATGCTATCTTGAAAGATGAAGTAAGGAAGTCCAAAATCTCCTAACTCAGGGATCCCTTGCACAATTTCTGTTGCGGAACCAAAATGATGTAGGAATTTATGTCAGTATACGTTGACACTTCCTAAATCTCCTTGTCGCTCATAAAAGAAACTTGTAATAGAAATGTGACTATAGCATTATATGTTTGCATAATGCTGTCAAATTTCTCACTCAATTCTCTCACCTCTAGTCTTTGGACTTTATTAGGTTCTTTAGGAGAGATCAAATGAGCTAGAAATCTACAGGTTTTTGTGATATTGGATTTCTTTGCAAGAATACTCTCGCTATGCAGCGTCTCCTTGCAGAATTTTAAATCCTTCGTCATTGGTTGGCCACCTATTGGGAATTCCCAGCCTCAAATAAGATATACGTACTTCTCTGGAGCCAGCTTTCTGTCATTGGATACCCAGCCTAATGTGAATATTTGGAATCAAGTAGAGCGCTGCGCCGGTAGTATTCCGTTGTCATTACAAGCATCAAATCGCTTGTTTTTCCTATCTGCCTATTCAGATGTGTATTGATAAGATAAAATACACTTTGCTTATGAATTTATATTGGGCTCCAGATCCTTGACCTGTTCCATTTATCGGATGATTTCTTGTGTTACAATAAATTCATTCTTGCTGTGACCCTGTGACCCTGTGACAGTAACAGAGTCATGCGTGTGCCTCTAATGGTAATTTGTGATCTGCACTATATTTCAATGCACCCCAAAAGCTTTCCTCCTATAGTGGCAAAGTTTGTAAGTATCTGATTTCAACAGGCTCTGCCATTGTAATTTATATGGCGATAGTTTTTTCTCGTCCTTCCAAGTGTTGCATTAAATCACATCCATAGATATGCATGTTTTGACATTGGACTATTGCAATGTACCCTTATTTCTTTGGAATGCATAAATTATTACTTTTTGCAATCTTGGTTTTCCCCTTCTTTAAGGTAAAACGACCAATAAAAATTTACAACCACGCCATTGCATGCATTTTTGCGGGCAAAAAATCATGCTGGAGACGCTAATCGTATGCTTGATCCGTCAGCAAAACCAGTCCATTTAAGCCATGAGGTTGTATAGATGTAACAGATGAACTTTTCATATTCAAGCGAGGTTATATATATTAACCGTTGGGAGAGCTTTTGCAAGGAAAAGTATGTGATATAGTAGGAGTTCAACTTATTGATGTTTGTACTATTCAACCCTCATGGTTGGAGGATTGTTTGATTTCAGGACGCCAACAGAGTGTCAGGAGTAGGAAGAGTCAACCAGATTTGAATATGATGGTGTTGGGGAAATAAATGAAAGAGCGTTTAGGGCTGATGATTGAATCAAAGAAGAAAAAACCAAATGTAAAATGTAGCGTCATATGTTACATAGTTTACGCCCACTAACGATTTTTAGGGTGGACAAAAGTCAGATAGTTGGTGCTATTCTCTCAACATATTCATTTACCATTACAGAGAATTATTTTTCAGATTGCCACTTAGAAAGATTACTAACTTGTACCTAAGGTTAACAGTTACTTGCGTTCGTAGTGGTAAACAATTCTACTATCTTCAATCAACGTACAATGAAAAATTTCAAGATTACTTGAATAAATTGCCTGATGTAAGCAAGGGTGCTCCACTTTGAATGCGATTAGGCATACAATAATTCAAATCTGCTTCTTGAGTGGCTCCCATCCATTGAGCGAGTGGGTTAAGTACTGATTCCCAACCAAGTGTAGGAATAATTCGACCACGTCCTATGTGTAAGGGACCAGTGGACGTGATGTCAGATGGGTAAGATCCATAAACTTTACCTCCCTTGACAGCACCGCCCATCACAAAATAGTGACCTCCCCAAGCATGGTCACTTCCATCACCCGAGTTGGCAGTCAGAGTTCTAGCAAAGTCGGACGTAAAGACGACTGTTACTTCATTCCATTTTCCTTGTGTCTTCATTTCATTGTAAAATGCAGTCAAGGCTTCGTTCATTTTCATGAAATTGGATGAAAGACGACTCTTCATGTCAGAGTGATGGTCCCAACCTCCCATAGTAAGATAGAATACATCACGGTCTGTACCACGCTGTTGGTGAGAAGCAATTAGAGTTGAAACTACTCCAAGTTTTGCAGCGTAATCTGTACTTGGGAAAGTAGTATTCAGTTTTGTTGTTAATAGTGCCTTGAGGATTGCATCATTGTCGTTGAGTGCCTTGTTCAAATTCGATGACCAAACTTCTCCATAAAGACTACTTTGAAACTCTGTTTCACGATTAAGCTTCTTCAAATAAGATTTCACTTCAAATGTGTCCCCTTTGGAAAGAGGATTGAACCTATTGCTCTCAAAGGACGAGACTAACAACGGGTCGACTCCAGTTCCTGGTACTCCAATTGTTGCAATGGAAGCATCTTGCACTGTAATAGGTTGAGCCTTGAAACTCTTTTGGTTCAGAATATCACACAAACGACCGAGTACTCCAGTTCCAGGTGCGGTGTCAAAAGGATCTAGTTGCTGCGCCTCCTCTTGCATTGTATTATGCCCAAAGAGTCCTGTTTTAGTCAATTTCCAATAATTGTCTTTATTCATTGGTTGGTTAATGACTCCAGTATTAGCAAAAAATGCCAAATCCCCAAGCTTATACAGCCTCTCAACAATTTCAAGATCCTTGTGAATGGCAAATTGACTACATGGTTGTCCAGCGACATCAATGATACGCAACCTTTCTTCCGGGGTCATTGCCAAAATTGTACGCTCAGCCATGTATTGCTCCAACAAGGTTTGTCCATTATGGTTAGTTCCCGTGCATGTGTGCGGTACTAACAAATTGAAAGAGTCTACTCCTCCCTCCAGTAATATATAAACAACGGTTTTGTATGGCTTCGTTGAAGGCACAGGGACATTTGGTTCTGGACGAAAAGTTTCAGTCTGGCGAACCAAGTTTGTAGCATGAAATTCAGGTGTAAGGACAATCAGCTGCTGTGCTTTGATGAGAGCCATAGTTTGGTTAGGCTCAAACCGAATGACGTCATCAATTACTTGTCTGCTAGCTCGACTCAATCTTCCAGCAGTAAGTAAGGTAGCCAGCTCATCGGTAATTTTAGTTGCCAAACTGTTGCTATCCGCAGAGGGTGTGTAGGTCAAATTCCCCAAAGCTCCATCATTGACACTGGCAACCCTATACTTTGAACAGTCATACAAATTCCACCACTGATACCGACCAATACCACCGTAACAGGATGATAAACCAAATTTAATCAATGACAAGGCACCATTCAGAAAGTCAATTGATCTTGGACCTGTCATTACTTGTAACTCTGGTGCAACAAGAGATGCTTCTGACAACTTACCCGACGTGTAAAACGGAGAAAAAAACGAAAATACATTGGGTTGAGCATGAGCCATTTGACCAATTTTTTGGTCAATGCTGATATCAAAATCAACAAAACCACTATCTCCAGCCAACTTAAATTCAAGTCCACGCAAAAGCCCCAAGAGCTTCACTAATGGCTCTTTGAAAGCACCATAAATAGGATCAGCATCTAAAAGTGTAGTCCTTGTCTCACGATCGAGTAATATGGATGCAATTGTGGCTCCCAAGTCACCATATTTCCCTGATCCAAAAATTGTAGGAGTATTCCCACTGTCATGGCTGTAGGCTCCGGATTTGAAGGATGCAGCAATACGAGAGACAAATCCAGGTGATGGGTTGGAAACACCAAATCGTTGGGCAAAACGTATGGCAAGAAATGGAGCTGTGTTTGCATGGTAAAAGTACTGATCAAGAGCTGCATCTGTTTCATATAGAGCCTGATGCATTGCTGGATCAGACAAGCTAATGAAATGTACTGGATTTCGAAACTGAGCATCAATTCCCACAAGTTGAACAATTGATTTTATATTCTTTCTCAAATGACGAACGCCATTGCTGTCGATTACTTCATAAATCGAACTTGATGTAAGCTCACCATTCATGGAATGAGTAGTTACTCCATCATTTGTCTGTGTGACCCAGTTTGAAGCTATCATCGTCGGTTCAAAGGATCCAATGTTCAGCTTCTTCAAAACGTCATCGACACTTGGAGTATCTCCTACGTAAAAGACTTGTTCTTCTTGGACTGTCATGTTGCAAACGCACATTTCATCAATAGTAGCAGTGCATAATGGTATGGAATTGCAGTTTGATACAACTGTCTCAAAAGAGTCTTGGCCAGACCAATCAACCCTAAAGAAGGTTTTTGTGTCGTTCTGAACATGCTTCACTGCTGAATCGGGCTCATTTTGAATTGAATCATGGACAATACCCACTGTACCATCAGCATTGATTTTCACTCGTACAGTACAAGCTGTTGAAGTCCAAAAGTAAGCATTATTGACACACTGAGTACCAAGAGCAGGATTAGCTAAGGTATCACAAGATGGGCGAATCCTTCGATCACAGAGTTGTTGAGTACACTTGCTTCCAGCACCTGCAAATGTTACCCTCTCTCCCCAATACTTTTTGTAATTCAATGCATAGTGAGTTTTGAGAGAAAATATAAAGGTTTGCAAAATAGTTTACGTGCTTACCATATCGCTCCATGAGCGAGCTGTACTATTGCAACATGCAGTGGAAGCCTGTGGAATTCTTGGGTCTGCGCAAATCGAATCTCTCCAACTAGTTCTCCTTATCATTACCTTTGCATTCATGAAAAACGCTTGGTAAACACATGGCTTATAGACATACTCGTAGAAAATACCAGTACCAACTTCGACAACACGTAGGGAATCGACAGAACACTCAACACCGTGGCAACCGAGATTGGTATCAAGTACCACCGTAGTTTCATAGTTACAAGTCAGCGGATCTTCTGAGCCGCAAAGCTTAGCAAAAAGACTCTGTGAACCATTCGGATCAAGTGTTACACGCTGTACTAATGGGTCATTTGCCCATTGCTTGGGATCATTGATAAGTTCAGGAGTTGAAGTCCTTCCAAGAAGTCTGTAAGTGGCTCCACTCTTCAAAAAGTGTTTATCTGGAAGGTCAGAGCACAATGGATAGCCATCACCGATATATTTTCGATCCAATCCCATCTTCGGAAATATATCCCTAAACTCCAAGTTGATTTTCATGGCATCGATGAGATTGTATCGATTAATATTTTCGATATTTCCTCTATGTGCTCGCGATTCAAATCCAGTCCATACTCTGGCGTACTCAGCAATGTCATCATTTGTGTAGGCCCTAATGGGAAATCCTTTACTATCAAGATAATGAGTACCATCTGGTTTCAACTTATACATACCAATTGTAAATAGTTGCATAATTTCACGGGCAAAGTTTTCATCTGCATATTGTACGCTCCCTTGTGTGCGCCATGTATAGGCAGTTGAACGTGATCCATGATAGGTGAGCATTTGGGCCATGATTCCGCTGAAAGAGACTTCTTTGAGAATGTCACGATAGCTCCCAAACGCATGTCGTACAAAAATATCGTAAAAGGCAGTCATGCCTTCTGTACGATACTCTCCATCTGAAACAGCATCCGGACTGACAACAAGAATTTGCGAAATCGCCCAGGCCATACGCTGCCTTAGCTGATCCGGTGCTGTGAGTGCAATGTGAGTCCATACAATACGCTTCTGCTTCACAAAATCAACAGACTCAGTGGTGACAAAATTATCGCTGAAAATATCAAAAGCGCCGCGTCCTTGACTTCCTCCCAACTCTAAATCATTCTCAATCTCATTTGGACTACCGCAAACAATAACTCCTTTAGAATCAGTGTAGTTGATGGCATCAGCGGAAAAGCCGAAAAACTGATTCATTTGCTCTGACTTTAGACTTTTCGGAAAGTTATAATAGTGTACAGTATCGCCTAGTCGACCGACATATCCACCAACTCTACTCTCGTTATCAGCCCAGCTCGACATAGAATGCCAACTTGGGAAAGTCAGAGTTGTCAAGCCAGCTTCAGCATATTCCTTGATAGGATTGCGAGATAAAGAATTACCTGGATGAGCATCAAGACGAGTCCAGAATGTCATGTCGTATACCGAGAGGTGATCAGGATGTACATTTTTCCAACATTTAGTTCCATCCTGATCCACAACTTCAAAGCCTGAGAGTTCTTGGTATGCAGCTGGACAAGGAGTTCTCCACCAATTCCAAATATCACGCATATAGGGATTGGTGTCAGTTGAAAATGACTTGAGCAATGTCGAAAAAATCTCATGTACCGTAGGGTCTAATTGAGCTGCAGAACCAGTACAATTGATAGCTACCCAACGTGAACCTGTCCGCTGGCAAGGCTTACTAATTGTTGTATCCTCTTGCACCCTTAGACCATCAACAGCATAGAGATAGATGGTGCCATCTGCTCCATTTCCAGTACCAGTGTAAATATCACGAATTACTTTCGATGTAATGTGAACGAAAAATTCTGGTCGATTTTCTCCCCCTGTCGGATCGTAACTACTAGCAGCACATGCAGTTGGTTCTTGGCTTAGAGCACAGTGTTTTTCGTTGAAGACGTTTCTTTCCACATTTGCACAAACAGCGCTTCGGTCAATATTTATGATATTAAGAGTGTCCCTAGCTAACTTTCCTCCACCATCAGATAAAGGATTCTCGAGAGTATTTGAAAAAGTATTCTATGAATGAAGATTCAGAACATGGCTAGTTGAGTATTGCCATTCTAAACAAAGCTTACATGCAAAGTGACTTACAAAACGTGGATCGTGAATCCAATACACCCCATCATATAGGGCGAATACCGGATTAATAGGATTCCCAGTCTCTCTGATAGTGGCACATACATCGGATGTCAAATCTCTCGTCAGGATAATTTCCTGCACATTCATGACGGAACGAGTAAAATACTTTAAATCAATCGGCTCCGCATCATCAGTTTTCAATTCCAGCAACATGTTTGGATTTGCATCAATTGATGCGTCAAATTGGATTATAGGGTTGCCTCTAATTCCGTTAATAGTCACATCGATGTTTCCTTTTTGAGATTGTAGATACATCTGAAATTCACCACCGACCTTATCCGTGGTTGCCGTATCACTAAACTGATAACTAACGACAATCGATAGTAAGAAGAAGAACAATCGCTTGAAAAGTATGGTTAGATAGTGGTTCTTACCTTCCGTCTGCCCAGGTGACGGACGAGTTACGGGAACTAGAAATCGGGCCGGTAACAACTGTGCGTACGAAACCATCAATTTGGATAACTTTCTTAGTTCCAATGGTGGATATTGTAACATATTTCTGATTGTCCTTTCCTGAAAAGGCGAATCGGCGATAGGACGATCCTCTGTGACAAGGATGTGTAACAGCACCGTTACGAGTTGCTGTCTCCATGCGGGAGTTAGTGCGCATCCGAAAAAATGCTCGATGAGACGTCGGTGGTACAGTTTTTTGCTGTTCTTGAATCCAATTTCCAAATGATTGCTTCAAGTTACTCGTATCGAATTTCATAATATCTGACCTAGTGACTCCGAATGTCGTCTGCTCTAAAAATCTGGCAACCTCATCGATTCCATCATCTCGAAACTGCTCAGGAGGAAAAAAGGAAGTTAGAGTGTAGTGAGCATCCAAAGGAAGTGGTGGAAGGTCAACATTGCATGCCGCTACATCGCAGGTCCAAACAAGGGAAGAGAATTCGCCACTGCTTGCTTCCCATTCAACACCCGCATAAGCGCGAGCTATAGGCTTGAACGCTTGAGAGCCAGAACACTGCTGAACAAGAGTGCAAAGAGATTGGCTAGATTTTGGGATTACAAAAGATACCAAGCCATGAGTTGTGAAGCTCTTTGAACTGTTGATTGGGGGACAAGCATAAGGGTTGGTACCATCATTTGCAGGATAGGTTGATGGCGCTAGAGCAACTGGAGTTTGCGTAGGTACAGGACGGGTAGGCGATGGAGTGGGAACCGGTGTAGGTGAAATAGTTGGGAGCGGAGTGGGACTCAGTGATGGCTTAGACGTAGGAAATGGTGAGGGAGCTCTAGAAGGAGGGGGCGTAGGAAATCTTGTGGGGGGGAGTGTTGGAC
>CAAAJI010000070.1:62402-72566 GCA_900642245.1 Fragilaria radians | reverse complement strand
AGGACCCAAGGCAAAGTTAACAGAGGAATTTGCAAATTTAGGTGGATCTATGGTTGTCTTGGAATTCATCATTTTTAATGATGATGACGGAGAGGTAACTTTCGTCTTGTTGTCCTCTTCAATCTCATCTACAGGAGTTCTTCTATCCCCACTGTGTCGACGTTTCATACTGTTTGAATCCTATTTTTGTGGCGAAAAAGGATTGTTGCAGTTGTGCAGTAACAAAACAGCCATGCTAATACCGTACTGGATGATTCACTTCGACAAGACAACACAAAATCTGCATGATCATCATCATTTGTAATTTGCAGTACCTCATTATCCTTTACTTTCGACTCTTTCTCTCATGCTGTATGCAGACTTCTCGAACTAGTCTCTCACAAGCTGCCTATTTTGGCGGCTCCATGACATCGTCTCCTCGAACGATTTTCAAATATCATCCACCGGAATGGGCCATACCCTATTTTCCATCCACGAGTTTTCTTAGTCGGTTAACATTAGCCCATGTCCCGACACCACTCTACAATCCATTTGCATACATTACCAACAAAAATCAAGTATGCAATTCGAGTCCTCTACAATTATTTTTAGAATATCAACGCAAGTACAACATAACCTTTCTAATCAAACGTGATGATATGACTGGTGGGATTGAATTAGGTGGAAATAAAGTACGAAAATTAGAATTTCTACTAGCCGATGCTATATCCCAGGGATGTAATTCCATTGTAACTATTGGTGGTATTCAATCCAATCACTGTCGGGCGACAGCATGTGCTGCACGAAGTTTAGGAATGGAGCCTCATATTATTTTGAGAACGACGGCACAACCAAATTATTCTACAACAAGTCAGTCCTCGGATTCTATTGGTTGGACTGGAAATTTACTTTTAGATCGTATGGTGGGTTCTCAAATATATACCTGTACACCAGGAGAATATGGTCGAGTTGGATCGGAAGCATTAGTACAACGACTAGCTCACTATTTAGAATTCAAACATCACCCTAAGAAGAAGGTATATCCCATCCCTGTGGGAGGATCGAATGCATTAGGTACATGGGGATACATTGATGCTATTCATGAATTGCAAAAGCAATTATCATTCGTAAACACACAGGATCCTCATTTGGCATCATCACAAATTGATCATATTGTTGTTGCATGTGGTAGTGGTGGGACGGCTACTGGTATTACATTAGGTGCTAACCTTTGTCCATCTCTCCTTCCTCTTCAAAACCAACACATGTCATCGTCGTCAACGACAAAGTCGTCTCCTCCACAAGTTCATGCTGTAGCTGTATGTGACACACCCGATTACTTCTATGAACACATGACTACGATTGCTCAGGAGATGGGATTTCAACCACCCGATGGAAGAACCATCGACCAATGGATGTCTTCAGCCGTTACTATTCATTCAGGTAAAGGACTGGGATATGCCAAAAGTACTCCCGACGAATTGAAATTTTGTACTGAATTTGCTCAGACAACAGGTATAATATTGGATCCTGTCTATACCGGAAAGGCTTTGTACTACTTTCTCACAAATGTCGTCATGGCGAATGTAGAAAACTATCGTGACAGTACAATTTTATTCTGGCATACTGGAGGTGCTTTGGGGATGTTCGACAAATGCGATGCCTTGGATAATGGACTCAATTCGATGCACCGATTGGATGTATACAATAGAAATAGAGACGATATGATATCCATTTAAGTATCAGCTTTTAATGAGCAAAACACGTACATCATGTATATATATACTTGCATTATAATTTATCTTAGTCACTATGAAAATAGATCTTCCGCAATGAGCTCTACTCCTTAGGATCCATCACCTCCAACAGAAAGAGATGATCGTTGTAAGCCGGGAGTCAAACAAGAACGAGCAACACTCTCAAATAGCTTTTCGATCTCGGATGCTGCATGAACAAATGGATGGGTCCAGAACTGATAACGCTGATTCTTGATAAGCTCAATGAAAGTTACAAGTAAACCCCAAGGATGTGGTCGATGAAGAATGAGTCTCTCAAGAAGAACTCGAGTCACTTGTTCCTTGACAGCTACACTTTTCTCGCTAAATAGGTACAGCATCACACAAGAAAAGAAATGAGTATGGCTCGAGGGATAACGTAGCTGATTTGCAATTGCGTTCAAACTGATGTAACGTCCATGGTCATCAAGCTCCATCAGCTTTTGCAAAATCTCAAGCTCTGGAGTTTGGGACAACGTCTGATGAACCTTGGAGTTCTTGATGCGGTTTATTCCCTGAATACCTACGTACAGGACAAGGGAATTGACACGAGGCACGTCAATCTCCTGAGTCCCAGTTTTCATCAATAGCGGTAACAATTTGGTCACAAAGCGTCCATCTTGTCGGTCTTTCAAGAAAAGGTCTAGCTCATCACGAAGCCCCTGGATCGGACCCACAATGTTGCAAAAAACAACGGGACTCAGAGAAATTTCAGGTAACGAATCTATTTGAAGATTAGGCGTGAAAGGATCCGGAAGATTGATATCCTTGGGTACGGCGGATAGGATCAAATTTCTAAGTTGAATACATTTTTCTGGAATGACGTTACATAGTGATAGATGATATCCAGAGAGAAAAGAAGGAAAATCATGTAAAAGCACCAAAAGCACTCGCAAAGTTCCTTCATAAAACTTTTTCACAGCTGGAGTTAACGTTGTAGCACGTAAGTGTGGCTCCAGAAACAAAAAAATATCCACAATTAGCTGATGTACAATTTCAAAACCCTTATGGTTCTCCAAAAGTAGCAAATTTGGGAGGAAAAAACGATGAGATACAAGCTCGAGCCAAGCAAAGGCGAAGCCAGGGAGGACGAGCGGTTGAATTAAATGATAACTGCAGGCAAATATTCCAAATGTGGCAGGCTTCAAAGTATCTAAGAGAACATCCGGAGAGTTCATTTCTACCGATAAATTCAAGAGTAGTCGGAACCAAGGTCGCTGATCCCAAGAATCACTAGAATTTTTCTTTTTCTCGTGGTAATTCCACATCAAGCATCGTACAACACTGCCAAGAATTTTTTCCAAAAGTGAGATAAGATGTTGGGAGGTTATCTCTTCAGCATCGCTTTCAATCAAGTGATGAAATAAGTTTGGGACTAGACTTGAATATATATCAATAATAGTATAGTTCAGCGATTTGGATTCAACTTCCTTGCCAGCTGCTTTCGTTACAGCATCTATAACTAACTGAGTTCCGATTCGGAAAAAGCGCTCAGTTTGATCATCTCGTTTGCCCACACCGTATTGCAATAAAACCTTGAAATATTGTGCTTTTGCCTTGTTATTTGAGGCTGCTTCACTAAAAACACGAATCCAGCTATCTAATAATCCAGTGATTTGCTGTACAGCACCGGGATGATCGCTTCTTGCATATGTTTCAAATTGCTGCGCTGCTATCTTTGCCCCATTCATCAAGCTATTGAGTGAAGCTTTTGAAAGTATGCTTGATTCTTCAATGTTGGGCAACTTAGCTGAGGCAGGCTCAATGACAGAAAGAGACTTTGATTCAACCCCAATTCCGACGCCAACTCCTCTCACTTCTTCCAGCATCCGGAGAATTGGCTTACGAAGTGTTTGAGCAACCTGAGGATTAGCTTGACTTCTACCTTCAGCAATATTTACCATTAAGTCCATCAAAAAAGGAAAATCCATTGGTGAGGCGATTCTCTCCAAAAATGCGGTCCTGATAAAAAGTAACGCAAACTCAACCCAAACTGGGTTTCTCCCATTATCAGAGCTTGAGGATAGGAAAGAATCAAGATCTTTAGAGGATACAAGATTACTACGGACAAGCAATAGTAAAATGGTGCGGTGAAGTTTGCGTTGCGCTTCAGTTTCAGTTGGAGCATATGTTGTCCATGTCCCTAGATCTTGACCGAGCTGGCTGTTTGCCTCTTTCATTTTTTCAAGTAGCGCTACTAGAGCTTCAAGACGTAACGGTTCGGATAAATCTAAATCATACAGACGCCTAAAGACGCTTTGCGCGAAACCTACCGCCTGTTTCTTTTCATCTTCCGTTAAAGTCAAAGGAATCAGCTGAGGAACTACAGCTAGAAGTTGACGAACTTCATGCTCAGGTGGTAGCATAGACAAAGTGATTTCAGATGCTCGAGTTCCGGCTGCTTTCAAAATAGATGTAATGGAACTATCAATTTTTGTGCCGACTTGAGTTAAAATGTCGCGATTAAAGCGCTCCGACGGCACTCCTTTTCCAGAATCAATGTCGCCTTTCAGCGAAACAGTACCCCCTAAGTCCTGTTCCAAGGGTACTGAGGGTGGTGGTTGTCTCGCCATTCTCTGGAAAGCTTCGTAAACTCGAAGTTGCTCCGATCGAAGGCCTCCACGCTGTGGTCGAAGAGGCTCTGGTAGCGATCCAGGATATCTCTGACCCTCATTCCCGAGCACATTCATATCGTAGAAAGGTTGACCACCAGTTTGTTCGCGATGACTTCGCCTCACATTTAGGGCATTCGCAAGAGCATCATCAATGTCACGAATTGCCTTTTCCGTTGCCGCTTTTTCGATCAATTTCGACCCTAGCTCCATGTTGTCGGTGGAAACAGTGCCAACACATTGCTCAAGGATGGCCGATTCAGTTTCTGACAATTTCTCAACACCTCCCAAGTTTGATGTCAATAATTGACGAAGATGTGTCGCAATACTTCCACGAAGTGGATCCCTGCATGTCACAAGAGCCAAGCTACCAGCAAGATTGGCCACCATAAGCTGCGCGGCTTGATGAACTTTATTTTCATCGCCCTCTGTGGCGAAATCTTTAGTTACGATTTCTTTCGTGGTTATGCAAGCAATGGTTACGCTGCGTTCAACAACAGGCTGAATAATTTCTCGAATCGCACGATCTATAGCTAAAGATATGGTTTGTCTTAAAGTTGCGGACGAAAGAGTTGACGAAAGAATAGTTCCTTGGCATTTTTGAATCAAGGTGCTCAGGTTGGGATTGATAGTCACGTAAGACGCCAGATTGGGAATAACTGTCACATGTTCCTTTACTCCAGGTTTTGGTGGTCCAGAGCCAACGACCGAAGCAGAATTAATCGATTTAGCATCAGGACTGGTAAATTCGCTGGCCAATGGTTGAGAAGGCTGAATAACCGTACTTCTCTTCACGTTAAAGTCCGGATTACGCTCTTTAACGGGGGGTATACGATTTGCCAAAGCATCGGTGCGAGGCGGTATATCCTCAAGCTTAATACCGAGATTTTTGCACAAAACCTCAACCTCAAACTTGATATTCATCTTCAGATCCTCAACAGAATACAAAGACCGAAAGACGCCCAATAATCCCATCACCCAAGGATTCGGTGGGCGAAATACAACTGAGTTCTTTGCTGCTTCCAAAATCTTTGCAACAAAAGGCGTTACGGCAATTAGTCTACCACATTCATACCCCTGAAAAAGGAGCTCTTTGCAGTCAAGCATAAGTTGCAATATGGGTCGATTTCTTGCAATTGTAATTTGACCAAGCCAACTTCCAAGATTTTTTAGCAAACTTCTTTCCGACGTTGACGTGGTAATCTTGGGTGATCGCAACAGCTTTCCAATGTTTAAATAAACACTAGATAATATTGACTGAGTAAGACCTTTCCCGTAGTCACCTAGGCTATCCAAGAATGCAAGGTAGAGCGAGTGAAAATTTGGTTGGGCACTGATTCTCTTCACCACGAGATACTGGCCTAGCCAGCCAAAGTATCTGGGTTCTAGCATATCCTTGAGCTCTTGCGCTTTTTGCTCCACGTTATCCATGGCCACATTGTTGATAAGAAACTGGATCTTATCCAGTTTATTATCAGGCGGAGATTCATGTTGAATATCATCTTCAGCTGCCTGAGTGACTGCTCTTCCAAGATTTTGGCCAAACTGAGCAGTGCGTGCTTTGAAAATTACACTACCTGTAACAGGTGGTATCATATCCAAAGACTTTGCCTTTGGCGTTGATGGTACTGATGTAACTGACTCACCAGCAACGCTGCTGTTACCAATCGAACGGCCGCCATCCACGCTACTTGCGCCACTCGCTGTTTCAGAGGATACACTGGGTGGTGCAGGGCTTTGTCGGCTTTGATTTTCCGCCATAGCACCTTCGATTTCAGCTACAAGAACAGCATATCCCTCTTTTAAATGAGGAATCTGAACAATGTGAGAACAGTATTGAGGCCATTCATGTAACCTCTCTTTGAATTGCTCCAGAGCAAACATTCCGAACCGAAACATTTTCCCGCTATTGGAGGTTGTGGAGCCTTGAGGTGAAGGCGGGCGACGTAGCGCTTCTAGGACGTATCTAAGGGCAATCCCTAAAGTGATACTATTGACCAGTTGCTCTTTGATGAGAGTACCAAAAAGGATTCCAGTAATTCGAAGCTCTTTTTCAGGGTACTTGGAAAAGAATCGATACTCATCAAACAAGTTTCGTATCATGCAAGCGAAAATTTCGTTTTCCTTCGTATCACTCGACGTCTTGAATTTTTTCAACATTTCGACAACTTCCCCTATGCTCTGCTCAGAGGTGTAAATCTTTTGGAAATAAGAATTTGCCTTTTCTTCGATTTCATCGTCAACCCCCGAGGAAGAGGTTGCCTGCTGTTGATCAGGATTTACAGGGCTACTCAAGGCTTGAGTTAGGACAGGTCTGAGGGAAGGATGTGCTTGGAAACAAGCCTCTGTTAGTGACTTGACACTCTCGCCAAGCGTCATTGTACTTTCTCCGTTGGCTGAAGGCATGGGCTTGGATAAAGTTGTTGCATCCATTGTAAGCAACACTTGGAGAGAAATACTAATATTTTCCAAACTGATTAGAGGGGACGCCTCAATAGCACCTGACAACCGAGGGGTCGCAGTTTGATAAAATTTGGCTACGTATGTGATCAGAGCAACGATAAATTTGATTCCAAGACTAGTGATTCTTTCTGTCAGCCAAGATTTAAGTTGATAGTTGGCTTTATCAGCCAACACAAAATAAAGAGCAATGCTGAATTCAGGATCCTGGCCCTCAAGGAGCGCTTTGAGGGCGGTCTCAGGTGCAGGGGGAGGCAGCAAGCGCACTAAGCTGATGATGTGAACAATGGATGCCAGCCTGGCATTGTGAGAATCCTTAGCAGTGCTTCTCCAACCTTCGATACAAGCTGCTATGAATGTATTTGGCGAAATGTCCCAAACTCGTCGACATGCAGACGCACCATGTTGAACTCGATGGCCCGAGTTGGGCTTGAAGAATAGAGGAATCAGCTCTCGCATGCACTCGCCCTTCATTTGTTTGCCGACATTGTTAGCCGAAGCGTCCGATGCTTGGCTTAGGGAAAGACGAATCATGGAGCACAGAATAACCTCTGGGCAGCTGAGAAGCCCTTTTATGAAGATATCTCTAATTCGTCGAGATAAAGAGGAAATTTCCGAAAGATACAATAGACACTTGAGAATGGATGACGAAGCCCAGAATCTCGGACTTGGAATAGCGTGAAATGCTTGCGATTCTGATCCAGCTGTGGCAACATCCTCTAACTCCTCTTCGTTGAGATCAAATGAGTAGAGAGAAGCGGGTATCGAAATTAAAGCTTCAAGAAGTGAGCACTGAGAAGATGAGTATTGCCACCTGGCAGTCAATATGGAGCAAGATGGGTGTCTCTGCGATCCAGAGCGATATAATTCCAATAGGGTACGAAATTGCTCCGCATCACGAATCAAAAAGTCAGGAAAATCCCATAGTCGAGCAACTGCGGACCAATCCATGGACGCCTGATAATCCTGTTGAATAACTTGCTGTACTACAGAAAGATTCCAACCTTGCTGTCCTCCTCCATTGCCATCATCGTAACGTCTTGGTAGGAGTGACCCCATGAGTGAGGATGAAAGTCCAGCAGAAGTCTCGCTAACACTATGGCCTTGTCCCTTGCTCGAAAAGAAGTACAATAGACGTGCCATAAATGTTTCATCTAATCCACTATAGGAGGAACGACGAAATTCATTCAGAGTATCACGAAATGTTGCTTCAGAACGAGTACAGGATGGTCCAATGTCAGAAAGTAAATGAATGATGCTCATCGCAGAGTCCGATCCAGGTGTGATACGATCAGCAAGATTGGAAGTTGTGATAGAATCTGTTGGATATTGTGAATCCATGTGAGTCGAAACGATATTTGTTGTCGTCGTCGTCGTTGACGTTGTTGTAGAATAATTTGAGGATGGAAGAGTTCCTTGAATAAGCTGAACCAGTTGAAGTCGTAACTCTCGATCCGAAGTGTCTTCAAATAGAGAATCGTTAATGAGAACTGGTAAAATATTTAGCAGCTCGGAAGATAGAAAAGGTAATAAGACCTTTGATTTCTCAGGATTCAGAGTCGGTTCGAGTGTTTTCAAAATTGCTTTTGCTGCTTGTCTGGAGGTATCAATATCTTGGGTTTCGTCTTGTACTACCTTTCCCTATAGAGAGATATGATTGTGTATGAGAAACAAAATGTGTAGCTTGTTCCAAAAGACAAATAAAACAAACAACATCAATCAAAAAGACGACAATCATCCACCATAACGTACCAGATTAATCAGAAATTCGGTGAAAACCTTTTTGGAGGAAAACGAAACCGGCTTCGTTACGGTTCTGCCGTAGACTTCTACTAGCAGCGGGGCTGCTAGTCGTGTTCGCGGTTGTGCTAAGGACTCGGGAAGCGAATCCGAACGTTTGTAATAAGAGGTGGAGTTAGAGAGTCGTGTCGAGGAGGAGAGTAGCCTAGATTCGTCAAGTTGCTGTTCTTGTTCGGCCTCGGTCATGGGCCATGTTCTCGAGACTTTCTCTAGTAGTGTAAGGTGATTTGCCTGCGGTCTGTGGAATTAAATATCCAAAGAACGATTTTTTTTGCTCACCTGGTCGTACAAAGGACAGACGATGCACTTGTGACTTTTTTATGGAACACCCCTAAAGATTTCACGCAAAAAGAAAGGAATTCAATCTTTGATCCATCATGAAATTATCATCGTTCTGATATAATGAATCCTATCTGCATTCACATGTTGGATCACAATGTCACGAATAACTACGTTCTATTTTCCAACACTTTCAACATCGGAGAAGGAGTGCAAGACCTATATCCTTTGTTATCCTCAACCTTGTTCTAGTACGTTCTGTACCATAAACAAATCGTCCACAGATAATGCTCTTCCAATGCCATGTTGTTCTATATTCAACAGCTTGATAATTATAGTTATGAAATAAAGCCCTATAGATACATTAATTCAAAAAGAAATTTTTAATTCCAGCATTCAAAGATTTCAAGTGCTGCCAGTACATGTACTTGCAAGCTAGTAAAGTAATGCTTATCCTAAAGCTAAACTTCTATTGCGGTTCTCATTTCTGCAGCAAGTCATCAACTTGTCATCTCTTTTTTCGAATTCCTTTAAAATAAGATAATACACTACACATGCAAACAATGAATATTGGTGATCCATACCAATACCCTTCGTACCTCAAATGTTCACTCATCTAAATCAAGCATCTTCCCAAATATTTATCGACGTATTTTTTGCATGCATCCTTTCCACCATTTTTCATAAAGGCATCAGCATTGTTATCAACCTATCTAACAAAAATGATCTTGATGAAACCATCTTGCTACGATATGTCAATGTGTCGCGAAAAAAGGTTAAATTAATTAGAGACCTTTTCTTTTCTTTGTTGACGTTAGTCTTTTCGCTGCTTTAGCAGCACACTCTACCCAGAGCCCATTGCAAAAGTCTCTCTCAATTCCTGAAACATTAATCCTTGCAAGAATTCTTGCATGTTGAGTATGGACCTTACAATCAGCCTAATTATTCCATTGACGCGTAGAAGGACCACTGTATTTAAACTTGATTCCTAAGTTTAGTTCTTTGCCGAGTTTCTCCAATGCAAAATTCTTACCAGCATCATCAAGTCTCAAATCAATTACTTAACAAAAAGGTAGTTTGTTGTTCAAAATCACTGATCTTTAGAAAATAACACGAACATTAGTGTGAATATTCACCCACCTAGTTTTTTTTCATATTTATTGCAATAATGACAGGGAGCACCACTTTATCGTACCCAATTTTCATGGTCAAAATCTTGGTTTATCTTTATTAAAGAAACACAATATTGGTCGATGTAG
>CAAAJI010000070.1:24638-44736 GCA_900642245.1 Fragilaria radians | reverse complement strand
TTAAAATTTTCTATGTTTTGGACTAACTGAACTACGAGACTTTACTAATTTGACGAAATATCGATAAAAAATAAATCGAAAAGATCTGAAAACAACATTGGCTTTACATATGGGAAGCTACCTAGAATTCAGAACATCAACCTTCAAAAGGCATGCAACATTTTATAATCATAGTTTAACAGAAGACATTTATGCCAATGAAGGTATTAAAAATGGGTGAGAATATGGCTCTCTCACTTTAGACAGCATCAGATCCATAATTTCGTCCCAGTCGAAGCAGCAGAGAAAGACCACACACCAATTTCGAAGAACAAGCTAAAAAAGGACAGTGCCAGTATCCAGTCAATTTGTAAATGAGGAAGAGACTTCAAAATGCTACTCTAAATTAGGGAAGATTGGCATAACATAAACTACCAAAAGTAAGTCTACCAACTGAAAGCAAAAATCAGAATAATGATAGTTTCTGAAATAATGTGAGGGTTTCAGCCATATGGACAAACTATAAGACAATAAGCAAAATAATGCTTGTCAGAGAGATCCATTCATTGCATTAAGGATTTTTAAATCCATTTAATCAGTGGAGATCATTTCAATAGAGGCTACTCCCTATCTTCTCTCAGAAATTCAATTGTAAGATTCACAGACCGATTATATATGGTCAAGCACAAAGCAGTTTTGACACTTCAGTGAATACAGAAAACGCCGCAAAATGTTGATTTCCTAGTTAGTAAGCAGAACGTTATGGAGCGATGACTCCCAACTCGAATGACTAAAGTAATGGAAAGTTAAAATGGTTCTAAAAAGATTATGCAAGAAAATATCTTTTATGTAAATTATGAGACTAATAAATATTTTTCTAAAAACGAAGCTTTTCTCGCGATTCTTCCTATCAATATAATAACCGCTGCAAAACATCATTCCAACCTTAAGATGTACCAAAGATATTCTAAAAAATATTTTTATTTATCAAACATGGCAAAGATTTATTAACCAATATTGTTTTATAGCAAATCCTTGATTCTCTTAGAGCAAATCGTTTATTGTAGCAACTGAAAAAATGCGATGAAAGAAATCTTTAACGGATAACTGGATGAATTACATTAGTTACCAAAAACATCTATCAAAGCCAAGACTGGAACCCAAGGCAACTTTAATCCAGAAAAAAATTCACATTCTGGTTGTAGAAATAAAGCATACAAATAGTCACAACAACTTACTAAGTACCATGGAGAGAACTAACGGCTTATCAATTCTCCAGAAACTAAGGAAAACAAACCGACTTGAATCAGAGTTCCAAGAACCTGACGTTGATCTTCTCATGATTCTTTGCTATGAATGTTGCAGTAAATATGATTAATCGGAATAGCATAATGCAATTCCCCAAATCGCCGAGTATCGAAGAAATCATATTTTTAATAAGAATCTATGACCTATACCAATTGTGATTGTGAGATAAGACTCATTTTACTTTGTAGGATTAATATCCACATTTTTTCAAATTATTGTTTGGAAATGATGAGCAGTCAAAGTACAGCTCAAGGACGTGCATCCTATGGAAGCGTAAATGCCTTACGCAATATGGTGATAGTGATGGATGCCTTCAAGGTGCTCGCATCAACGTGACAGAAAGATGGAGAAGAGCTCAAAGACCATACAAAGAAATTCAAGCTGTCCAAGGATTTCTTAGAGTCACACCTAGGAAGTCCAGTTATTCTAAAGACATTCATTATGAAAATGGATGGTTTCATAACAGAAACCCAACAAGATTATCCAAATCTAGCTCCAACAGCACTTAAACAATATTTGGCATATTTACGTCTTGAACAAAGCGATAAAAAGAAGTAATGGTGCATCCTGAATGGATTAAGCACCCAAGACTCAAATTCCTGAGTCTTTGATAGAGACCACAAGCATGCTCAGCAATCATAAATTGATGCGGGTTACAATCAGAATCAAAGAATGATCAACAGCAAGAGCAATCGCAATCACAGAATGATCAACAACAGGAACATATCCGATGATCAAGCTCCTGGTCTGTCATTTATACCACTAGAGGATAAACGTTATTGCTGTAGAGCAGCAGACCGTATGTCACCAAATTGCTCACACAAGACAAGACTGAAGTTGAAATGGTAGATGAAAACTGGTCAGGTATTCGTGAATACTTCAAAAAGGGTCAGGTATTGAGCATGAGAGAACTCGAGAACAAAAAAATCACGTACAATGATACAAAGAAATACTTTAGGTTCTTGTGAAGCGTACAAGATCAATTCCATTTACAAAGACATAATTTGGGAAAAATATATTTTTCTATTCGAAACAAGTAGCACTAATTATCAATTTGTTAATCCAATGCAAGAAAGTTATGAATGGTATGCAAAGTTCTTCAAAAAGATTTAGACATTTTAACATCAAGTAAATTTTAATTACAGACTTGATTTGAAAAGGAGAAGTATCAATCAGGTCAGCTTTATCTTTTATTTTCCTGAGGGTATACATCTATTGGAGACAAAGGATGAACAAGTACATAAGTCCAATTCTTCCACTGGATTGACAAAGCATTTACTCTTTTTGAATCTGTAATTATTTAGAGTGATCAAATTTGAGGGAACACTTTGTGTAATTTTGCTGTTCAATAGCAGTAGTATCCTTGAGAAAGCTCTACTACTTCGGTGCAGCCTCTATATCCTTTCCATGTTTGTGATACCAAATGCTTGGCGCACTTTCATTGGATTTTGGAGTAAAAGTACCATGCTTCAGCTTCCTAGATCTTTTGATTTATATCTCTAATGTTGCATTATAACTTGGTTGATGTGTTCTTCCATTCCAGGTTCTCCAAATCCTTTGCCAGTAGTATCATTGGTAGACACTCTTATTTCTATGATTCAGAATACACGTTTTTTCGCTCTTGAGCTCTGGAAACTATTCTTTTTCTCTGTAGATTTCAGAACATTTGTGTCCCGTACCAAGATTGTGATATGCAGTAAAATCTAATCCCAAACCACAAGGAAGGCATAAGTATGACAACAACTCTAAAGCTTGGAAGTAATGTCCGGTAGGCATGGTCCGTACCACCTCACACTGCCATTATTACGACTAAAGTCAGCAGCACTGTACACTTGATGAATGGTTGCTGATCATCATGCCCTGATGTTTAACTGCGGGGCTTTAGAGATGCGAGCGTTCCAGCTTTGAGACCGACGTATGTTAGATCACTTTTATTGCAGTTTGCAGTTCTAGCATTATCAATGATGCTATGCCATATCTCTGTTTCGGCAAATCATTGATTCCAAACATGTCATGTTGTGTTTCTGAAGGAGATATTGATACTTCACCACATTTTATTGCCGGAACAGGTTCTATGACCGTCATCTCACTTAGTTTATCTCTGAAATTCGCCACAGCTACAATGATGCAAGACCAGCGTATCCAATCTCGCTGTTCTTCATACAATTTGGGAATATTAATCTACATTAAAGAATCCTGGATGATAACACTTTCAGATAATAGTTAGCATATCGAATCAACGTATGTTTTTGTATCCATATTCGGAGACTTCCAATGCTGCTAGTACATGCAAATAAAGACAACACTAAAATATGGAACATATTAAATGACTGTTGCTTTTGTGCACACATTTTAGATAATACTATTGATAAAAATTATCAAGCTGCCCTGGTATGTTTTTATACGTACTTACTTTTTAATGCAAGCCACTTGATTTAACATTTCTCAAAAATTGCACATTCAATATTCGTAAAACTACGGTCTGCTGCAGCATTGAGACATATCACAGAGGCACTCATGCATGAAGCACTCTGGTCAAAAACACTAATCTGGCATTGAGTTTGGGATATTAGTCTACTTTGCTTCTCCAGATTTAGAAGTGCAAGCATCTGACATTTTAACGTTTAGTTTGACTTTGTCTTGTTATCTTAGACAACTTTTAACCAATATCTTAGTTTTGAAGCAAATGAAAATGACCAGGCTGAAGTAAGTTGATCCAATCACCCCAAAGCATTACTTCAGGTTAATCTTGAAATTTTGTAATTAATCTAACGTAACGTGAGTTGAAAACAACTCAGGAGTTAAATGGATTCAGCGAAATACGCGATGATCAGAAGGTCTGAAAAGCGTCTGCAAAATTGATGGACAGTGTTCCATGCAGTCTCACTTCGTGGACTTTTCCTATGATACTTAATGTAGGAAAAGGTCCAGTTGTCGTGGATGACTGCATACGAATATAAAGACAAAATATTTACAAATCAATTTGGGATTTATCGAAATTTCACAATGCAATAAATCCTATAATATGTATTGCAAGGCTCCATAATAGAATCCTAAGAAATTTTCTAAATAGATAACATTTAATTATTGCTCGTCGCAATATTCTCCCATGCATCAGGATATAGCGAAAATCAACGATGACTGCTCAGAGAAGCAGTTTCATTGATTATTGCAGCAAGAGATTGATTACGAATTCGTCCTGAAATCCGTCATGGGATTTCTTAAGCTTTTGGAGAATCTGCTATATTCTATACCTAACAAGCAAAAGAAGGATACAGAACTGGAAGAAGACGTTGAGAGGTTGGAACTAGACGAAATAGACCGATCAAACAATACCATAGGCGATATTCAATCATGGACTTTCGAAACGTTTTTATTGAAAACATGTCTTAATCCTAAGCTTTGCTTGAGAGACCAGCTCTTTATTTCGTTTGGCTCTGTTTCGACTGGATCTCTCTTTTTCGTGGTATTGACTGCAATAATTACAGTACTTCAAGCAGGGAAAGAGGTTCGAGGTATTTCACGCGGGAAGTTCGAGCAATGGGCTGAGACAAAGCTGGAATTAAAGTCTAGATTCTTATCCGAAACAATTGAACAGAAAATTCGAAATTGGGAATCTTTGATTGCTATTGTGCAGGAAACAACGCTTGATAGATTTCGAGGGTACCCAGATTATCCGGGATATCAAGATGATTCTTCAGTTCCATTTGTCGACTCAAGGACAGGAAATCATGTATATCCTTTGAATGGCTCATCCAGTATACCTATAGATTGGCAAATTCCTCAATACCCTAACGAAAATATAGAAGAAGAGTTGACACAAGGGGGACGTAGTCATCGGATAAAAGAAAGACGTTCTGCAATGACTTGTTCCATCAAGTTTCAAGGGACTTGTAACCCAGATGAAACGAATGATATTGCCCCAACGTATCAGCCAGGATGCCGTGAGGAAAATAATGACTTGAAAACTGGTGGTATAGTTGCTCCAACTGATACCTTTCATATGATACATGTCAAGTCATCTGACTACTGTCATGCTGTATTTCGACCTTTATGGGAATATCATCAAGACGTGTTAAGCATTAATATGCTCTTTTTCAACTCCGGCGCAGGTGCTATAATTGACTTTCCAGCTCTTGAGGTGGATGGTAAAGATACGTATATATCAGACGGTTGCGACTGGATGTGGCAAAGGAATCCTCTTGACGCAACGAAAAATATCGGTACTGACTCTGAAATTTCTCACTGTCATCCCAAAGGGCAACGTGTTTCCATGCGAGAGTACAACCCGAATGAAAGGAATTTTTTTGCTAGTCAAGCTCTTGACCCTAATGAATTTCACATTTTCGGCCCCACATTAAAATCAACAGAAGGGGGTCAAAATGAATTGATAATGTCGGGTGCTGTCTATGATAGCCTCACCAAAAGCTTGATAGGAGTTGTACAAATACTTTTGGATATCAGGCAAATTTCGGATACCATCAAAGACCTCGGGATTTCCGAATCTTCAGATGTTATCCTGGTTCGTTTCGACAAGCAAGGAACTGTAGTTGCGTCATCAAGTCTGGAAAATGTATCTCAGATAGTGAATGTCACGGATCTTTCTTTCGGTATTGATGATGAAACATTCACCAAACTTAAACGTGATTTCGATACTATACTCCATAAAGATAACTACGATGTAAGTGGAGCAAACCGTGTCATTTACGTGAAGGTGTGTACATATCTGCTTCGTTGGTACCTGTTCCCCCGAAGGAATTTGAATCAAGTTATAAACCACAATTTATCGTTTTGAGTACGACAGCTGGCAACAGATTCCTCGAAAATGTAGTATCACTTGAGGAGAAAGTGAATGATCGAGTAAATGGAATCGTTATCAAAACCTTTATAGTCGGTCTCGCCTGTTTAGCTTCAGTTATGAATATAGTCTTCGTCGTTTCGCTCTTCTTATCGAAACCCCTTGAATGGATCAAAAGAATCGGTGACAAGTTACTTCATGACTTTGGAACTTACGATTTGAGTGAAATGCTCCAATATGACCAAAGTAAATGGGTGAAATTTGCTCCAAAGACAGAAATTAAAGACCTTGCTTTGGAGTTTAAGGAGATGGTGCTGAAATTTAGTGGCGAGGGAGTGGCTAAACTGTGGAAACAGTCGATTTGGGAAGTCAAAAACCCTTTCTCAGCAAATTACTTTGATACCCTTTACAGTGATAGAATGCAACCAGAATTCAAGTATAAGTATACTATCAGCCATGATTTATTAACGAATACCACCCGCAAGGTAGAAAATAATTCTTCACGTATCAACATTGGAAGCAATGTCAGTTCTTCATCAAATGTGAATACTAAAGCAAGAGAACCTAAATCTGATTATTCAAGGACTAGAGGAAATAATCCACGACCCTATCGATCACCGCTCTTCCGTTACATTGTCATCTCCATTACACTTCCTCTACTATTGGGAATGCTGACGATATGTGTCCTAATTTCCTTGGAATTGTATTTATTTTTCCCAGAACTGTGGAAAGAAATCGAGGAAACCTATGTTGATTTGGAGAAGGTTTCGTTGAAAGAGTTTGCCATCCTAAGAGCAGCATATGCTTCCGAAGTGATGTTTGCATCTTCACGGAATTTGCACCTTTTAACTCGGGTCACTGGTTGGCTTCTGTCAGGTGCAATAACTCTTTCCCAATCAACTACTAAGGTAGCGATGGCTGCAGAAAATTGTAAAGTTTTCCCAGTAGGTCTCTGTGACTACCTAAAAAATCCCCAAAAGGCAGTCTGCAGTTGTGATTGGAATGATCCTCGAAACTTGACTTGTTTTCAATACTCAGATGATACTCGAGATCTTCAGCGCGTTTTTTTCGAAGGATTGATGGAAGATATCAACCAAGACGGGACAAGAAACATCTCTTCTTATCCTAAGCTAGCTACAACGCCGGAAACGACTTATTTTTGGCCTAACATGAGCTCAGTATGGAAGCTTGAGCAAATGAATAAAGACTTAATGAAGACGACTACTTTTGACAGGATGCGCATTATTGCAGCCACATCTATGATTCAGATTCCTTTGTATAATTATGGTAAAGGGTCAACTCGATTCAATCGTCATCTCACTAGCTTGATTGCTTATGAGGCGGATGGATCGTCGGGAGGTTATGCAGGATGTGACCATTCATACCCAGACAGCTCAAAATTTCAATCAAGCGAAAGTAATAACGCAGGAAAAATAAATCAAAAGCTGTGTCCGGTGGGAAAATATGGGTAAGGAAGAATCTCAAATTGCACCATGAAAGTATTTCCGTTGAACTTATGATAATTTTTACAGGTATGATGCCCGTTGTCGAGGCTGGTATGCTACTGGTAAGGTAGCGGGCTTGTCTGGAAAGGATCCCCTTCACGTAACGGTGCCTTATGTTTTTGCTTTGACCAACTTGATTGGGCAAAGTGTAACGCAATCATTGATCGACCCTCACTCTGGGGAGCTAATTGGGCAAACCTTAATTGATTTCACTAGCGATAGGATTATAGAATCCCTCACAGATTCCATGACTCCGCTAGTGGATGGCTTTCATGTCTTGATAACTTTGAAACCCGACGAAAGTGGAAATGATGTTGTGGTTGCTCCTGGCTTTGACTTTCGCGATGTATCACGAACGGAGACAGCAGCGATCAGTCGGTATTTATTACCTTATGGCTCTCCAGAAGGGGAGCAGCAAAATTCCTCCTTTGATGCAATTTTGAAAGATATGCGAACAGGTAATTCTGGAGAAAAGACTTTTCTCCGCTACAATAATGCTAACGCAGTCGAATCGATAAACTTTGCATATGCACCAGTCAGTGTTATGAGTCTTCGAACTGTAAACAGCTCTGATCTATCACGTGGGACAGAAATTTTCCGGCCTCATATTTTTTCCTTAGCTTTAGGTCAGAAGGAAGAAGGGCTTCTTGCACTTGTAAAAGGCGTCGCAAGCAAATTGGAGAAATCATCTCATATCTTTCTCTCAGTTTTTAGCATCTTAATAGCAGCAGCAATTTTATTGGTGGTTTTAATATCATATCGAGTGACGATTTCAATCATAACTCCAGTTGCTCAATTGTTGACCCTCACCAGAAAAATGAACAATTTGGAAAACAAAAATAAGCAGTGTTACCCCTTGGGTGGTCCTATTGAAGTGTCTCAAGTAAATCACATGTTTGAACGTCTCTATCTTCTTGTTGGCTTTGCCAATACTGCCTTTTTCTCTGGAGATTTATCTAAAGGAATAGAAAATTTTATCGAGGCACTAGAGCTCTTCACAAAGCTAGAGAACTCCAAAGCAATTGGGGTTACAAGTAATAACCTTGGTAACGCAATGTTCACAATTTACCGTATAATGACAAATACAGGACTTCCCTCGTTGTGTGGGATAACAAAGGCCGAAGCTGTTGAGAGAGGAAAAATGTATTTTGATAATGCCATTAAGCTTGGAGAACAGGCTCTTACCGAAACGTCAGAGAAACAGGGATGGTCGAACACTTATCTTATTTTTTTGCAACAGCTCTCTAACCGGTATTTCAACCGTGCCGTCTTTTTGCTAACAGTAAAGGAGGACCTTAGCTCCCCAGAGGAAGCAGAGCAACAAGGCTTAACCGATCTAGAGACTGCAAAGGATATGGATAGGGAAGTAGTGGATAACGGCGATCAACATGGTTTCAAGGGAGACAGTGATTTACATTTTGATTTGTTGATGGGTCGAATAAAGGGTATTCTTCTTTTGGTTCAACTGGGGTATGAAGATATTTGGGATATCGATGAAATTTTCACCGAGGCTATGGAAGAAATTAATCGTGCAATTCCTAACCCTGATGATTGCTTATTCAAAACACTTTCACCGGCAGGGCAAATGCAGCGATTGGATGCTGCTCTTATAACTTATTACGGAATGGAAAAGACTAAAAACACATTACTAGCTGCTCAGATAGCGATCCGTATGCTTCAAGACGACGAATACGTGATAAGGGAAGCCGCACTGATGGCAATAAATGCCTTGATTGACTACACCGCTGAGATGACGGCTCAAAACTTAAATGGAGAGGATATCTCAAAGGTTCGAGATACACTCTTTAAGTGCAGAACTCAGTTGAGTGATGACCTGGTACCATTAAACGATGAAAGTAGAGATACAGCATCTCTCGACAACATGACACAATGTCCTCAAAGTGAATTATTGATGGAAATTTTCTAGAACTTAAACATCCTCTATTTAGTGTATATTCGTTCATAGCAATATCGTAGTTTGGAGTTCTTTTAAGTACCGTTGATGCATATCATTCTTATTTCAGCATAGTCTAAGTCAATGTAATGGAGGGATGGCCGAAATAAATATTGATGCATACCGAAAGTCCCAATAGAATTAAGCTATTTGAAAAGTTTGTTGACTGTTATCAATACATTCAAATATTCCTTATCTTTTAGATTCTACCAATCAGACTGTTCAATTCCAATTGTTTACTTAGTTTAATGGACTCATAGATAACACATATGCTTAAAGTTATCAAGAATGAAAAGGTAATTATTTTATATTAGGTGTACAATGATTATTTATCTTGATATTGCAGCTATAGTGGAAGAACTTTTTGCGGTATCCAGGCAGGAACCCTAATCCTAATGACTATTCTAGTTATAGAAGGTGATTTCAAAAAGGCGCGCAAAATATTCTCATCATTTTTCAAAAGAACGAAGTGTGTGAGAAAACCAGACCGAGAAAGATGACAAAAGAAGCAACAACAGCATTAAAGGAAGATCAATATGAAGAAGATGATTTCAATTCCTCAACTGTGATTCCCGATCATGATTATTGTCGTTTACGATCCAATTGGGTATTGGAATTACAAAGTCCTGAATTGATGCCATATGAAACGGAACTAGTATCATTGGAAATGGAACTCCTAGAGGCACAAGAAGATGCTTTGGATACAATCCAATCCAAGGACTTTATGGATATACTAATGTCACAGGTATATCGTTTGGATTTGGAGCGAACCAAGTTTATCCTATCTGATCTATTAACGACGCGACTGAACAAATTAGAAGATCATGTATTCTACAATCGTACCCAGATACATCGATTGAGTGACTATGAAGTAAGTGATGGGAGAAAGTAAAAACAACCTTTTATTTGTATTCAGTTCGCTACGTTTTGTGTGTGACTGTACAGCCTCTTTACTATACGTTATATTGCGGAGATTTTTCCTGCCAAGCCTCGACAAGGTGATTCATTCCCCCCACACGAAGACTACTCACAAGATTAGTATTGCTGTGAAGAAACATTTGGAATCAATCTCTCAATCACAAAAACTCACACATGCGTATTGTATCCCAACCACGATTTCGTTTTATCAGGTCTCGCATTTAACGGAGTATGGAGAATTATTGGAAAAACATTTTCATAGGACAGTACTAGATTATATTCCCAAGGAGGCATGGAGAAAATTAGATAATCCTGAAATGATTGACAAACCCGATTTCAATCGATTTGTCTTTTGTAAAGTCTTGAAGGACGATGTCGAAATTGATGATCAATATCACAGCCAAGGATCGTATCTGATTGCACGTTATGAGACAATCCAATCTCATGTCATGGAAAATCAAATTGAATTATTATTGTAAAAATATATATCATATTCACGTTTCAATCTCTCAAAATAGTGACAATTGAAAACATGGAGGTCTAAACAATACATTGAGTTTAGCTGATGCCTTCTACTCCTTCTACTTTGGGCTTTTTCTGATGGTGAATACACGAGATGCTTCGAAGCATAGCAGTATTTGGCTTCTACAAAATGTTCTAATTTGGAAGAAATATCTTATACAACCTTTCTTACCAAAAGTTTACAAATCTTGTGTATACTGCTTGAGAAGCGTCCGGACTCTCTCCAGCATCTTTGTCTCACCCTTGTAGACATGTTTCCATAATTTATCGGCACCATAAGATATTAATTGTTTCGCAACCTCCTTCGAGTGGTCATCGACAGAAGCCTTCGAATTTTGGAGAATTAGGTAGGCATGAGAGACCATCACCAACCCCCAGAGTGCACGTTTGTTGGTGGGGTCCAATTCCAATGCCTGTGCCATATGCTTACGTGCCAATGCCAAGTGCTCTATCCCCCCGATGGTTGCATAGGCTTCTGCCAAATGTATATGTGCTGATACTTCTAGGGGACAACCCAACACGACTTCCTCCAAGGCAAAGGCTGCACCCTCTGCATCTCCCAGGGATAACTTGAGACGAGATAATTCAAACCAACCAGCCGAATCTGATAAGTTATATTGTAAGTATTCATTCAATAACGATACACGTATCACCGGATCATCTTCCATACAATACTTGCGTCTCCGTACGACAGCATTGGACGGATGTGACTCAAGGATTTCATCGTAGACTTTGTTGGCACCCTCCAAATCTCCTGCGGCCTCACAACAACGTCCCAATAATACACGATACCGTACCGATGAATCATCACCAATCGCATCTTTCAAGCAGTCAAGACATTGCTTGGCTGTATCATGTTGTTGTAAATCCAAGGCAGCCAGTGTCACTTGTTCCAATGCCGCCAATCGAGCAGCCTCATCCTTGATTTTCCTTTTGGATGACCATGTATCCCCCAACAATGCCTTTCCATGTTTCAATACCATTTCTGGTTCACGAAGATGATATGCTCGAATATACCTCAAGATTTGTAGGTGATCTTGACGTTTTACCAACGTGGGCAAATCAGCATCTGGAACCGCCATGACTTACTTGCTACAGGGAAAGAATTTATGAGATAGACCGATCCCTTTCGCTTCTTAAAAAAGTAAAGTAAGTTCCAGATTCCTCCCGACAACCAGTCAAAAATCTGTTGGAAAGTAATCAATTTCCAATGGACTTCACTCCAAAGTTGGCTCCTGCTGTCATGCAATTATTTTTTAGGAAAGACTTGAAGCATTGAGTTAAGCTTGCACCCTCATCAGGCTTCAACTAATGATTTCAATAAAATAGAAAGGCAAAGGTGTCATTTTGTTACATTTCATTCATGTAAAATATGCAACTCGTTTCTAACATTTTTTTCATGGGGAGAAGAGGCATCAATGAGAAGCCAAGCAACATTTTGATATTATTATAGTTTCAATACGCTGTGAAATATAGCTTCATTGTTTCTTTTCCAAACCAACGCGCATAAATGGAAAACAGTTGCATCAAATTATAATGGATATTTTTGTTGGAGGTCTCATTTCCTGTCATAAATGTCACTAATAGCTATCTTGGATGTTACTCTTGAAGATTTAGTTAAGAGGTTATATTTTTTATTTGATCCCTGTTTCTTCTGAACTGCTTAATGGCATGTTTGATGCTTGACTTGCCAGTTTAATGCAAAAATAATCCATCCAACAAACTATGTTGGGATGTTTGAGTTGTTGTGCTCATGGCATGTACGCCTTTAATATATGGTTGTTCACCTGTCCTAATCCAGGGTTTGTTCACTAACATAAGCATACTAACAATAATAGCTACAACTTAATACGTTTAATAAGAAGACTGCGTGGAAGGCAAATCAATAATCACAGAACTAAACCACCCAGTGAACTCCAGTAATGATTTACCATGTCATTTTTTATCTCTTATTATGGGAAACACTGTATCTGTAAGCTCATTTTTGATAAAATGTATAGCAGGGAGTTTTGCAATCACATGGCAAACATTTGGCGAAACGACCTTTTTGGCATAATCTTCATCAACTACAACTGTAGAAATGCGAGATACATCATAAAACACACCACATCTGATTGTGTAAAAATATTGCCATCAAACCGTCTATGGCTTCAGTTTTCTAGCCAACCATATTTTACTTCAACATTTTTTCTTTCTCTAAGTCATTGAGCTCTTTTCTTTCAGTTGTCAAAAATACTGATTGCCTATAAAAGAGTCAATTAACTTGTTATGAAATACTATTAAAAATAAATTGCAGTACGCTACTCAAACTACGGCCTGATCAAATTTATAATAATCATAAATCAATAATCAAATGGGAAGAGCTGCGAAATCTTTCATTCATCAGGCTCATATGGAGTAAATTGTGCAAAGATTTTTGGTCCCTTCCAAGTCAGATTGCCAGATTCTTCCAATACAACCGTTCTTACGTCTGAAATACCTTTTGATAGAAAATTTTCCACTACTGCAAATTCAGGAGAGGGCTCTAAGAGTGTCGAAAATAAGGCTTTGAAACGAACAAGAGCAGTCGTATTGGAAATGTGCTTCTTCACAATCATCTTTCCATTGAAATTGTTTTGCGCATGTATGCTGAAGGTGTAACTGCTTTCTTCCAAAAACGTGACTGAAAGGGTCACTACCTCATCTTCAGGTATCGCTACGGGAAGGCCGCCTCGAGTCGCATTTTTGAGTACCCAATTCCCCGAGAAGTCAGCGCAAACAAAGGAAGAAATAATGACGATAAGAAATGTACGAAGCATGCTATTGAAGTTACCCGTATGAACGAAGTTTCGGTCCCTGTTCAATTATGTTGGGAGGCAGTTGTTGATGGAAACATGGTTTTAATTCGCGTTGAAAACCAGTATTGATTGTGTGTTTGAATCTACCTTCGGTGACAGGGGTTAGAGACTATCACGTGGAATCCTACTTATACATGGGATTGCGGTTTTTTTACTCACAGTGTGCCCTGTCCGTCTGTTAACGCGGAAAAGAACTTATCAACCCCCACCCCTAACGTAATTCAGTCATTAATTAAAAACATCAAATAATGGCAATTAGGAAAGTTTTCTTTTAAAATTTATTCAATCTCATTTATTTGTAATTTAATCGCTATGGAGAGTTAATGAAGACTCCATAATGTAAAAGGTTATGACGCATTGAAATTCGATTTTTTCTCATAATTAGTAGCAGTTGCCAATTCTGTTGCTGTCATTTTGCTCTACCATGTGAAGACCAAGGCATTTGGCGCAGATCTAATATCCTATGCTACATTGAAGATTTATCCTTTGTTTGCATCCAAAGACGCAATGTATGTGCCGCGGATATTTTGTATTGCCGGATGATCATTTGGTACCGGTTATTCAACTGTAAACCATGGGACAGTTTTGATGCCACATAATTGTGCCAAACCGTCTTCCTGAGAAGCTTATTTCCTTCCCCTCTTCTGCTGAGATACAAAAATTATTAATGCCTGTGAGAAACACCTCCTAAACTCATTTTAATTCAGTATTTCTTAACTTTTCCAATTAAGCATAGGTAAGTCTTCCAGTCTTTTGTACCAAATGATGTCTCCAATAAAATAGATGAATAACACATATTATTGTGATTGTCCACTATGCTGAAATGATTGTGGAAAGGCTCTACATACTGGAACTCAATTTCTTGATGGGTACCGTCCTCTCTCACCAAATTGCTTTTTAATCAATCATCTTGTGGTATTTTAACTCCATACATTGCAATGATTTTCGTTACATATGCCTCTCCTTTCATGCAGAATAGTTTAAACGGTCTTTGAAAACGTTGACAAAACAAAGTCAATAGACCAACAGAATTAGTGCAGAATTGCTTTCAAAGCGGGCATCAATTTCCAAGGAGTTGAAACAACTCATTCCAAATGAGAGGATCATAAGAGGGCAGCTTTTTATTTGTTGCTGGAATTACAGCTTCTTGTATGTACCGGTAGGAAGGAAAGTGCATGAGATATCCCAAAACTGAGTGCCCGTTTGGTTCAACAAATCTGAGTTGGGGAAGAAAATGATTGTGCCTTTCATTCAATGCTCACAAAGCATAGACAGATTCGAAATAAAATAAATGGCATACCTTGAGTTAAGTTCATAAGAATGATACCTAACACTGTAGGTTGTAAGCAATACAGTCTAATAGTACTATAATAAATTACTAAGGCTAAGAGAGATGTCTGCGTGTACCGATACTGGAGACGTCCAAAGTTATCGTTACTACAAAGTAAATAGTACTAGAATGAATATTCTCATATTTACTCATTTAATTTAGAATGGGTCAAATAGGTAACCAGTCATCTATACTTTCCACAAATTCAATTAAGACATAGTCTTACATGAATTTAGTGATGCTAAATATTGCTTATAGATGAAGAAGATAATTTAATATCTTTTCAGGACCGTCGTATCAATTGGGTAGGAATAACTATTTACAGATTCTTAAGTAACAAACAGGAATCAATCAAGATTCACGATTGATGAATCTAAGTTGTGAATCTAAGTCGTGAATCTAAGATCACAAAGTCTAAATGTAAAGTGTTGAATCTAACACGTAAGCTAAAGAGACTACATGGTTAAGGAAACACTGTGCAATTGATTCACAAGAGATCTAGGATAAAAGTAACTTTTTAGATCATAATTTACAAATTTTTATACACTCTTAGAGCAGCTTAGAGTAGACACATAGGCTCCGTGAATCAAAGTTTTTTTGTTTAGAGGTGAAGGAATGTTTTCTGGAGCAGGGTTATTGATGTCATCAACCAAAAATCCTTCTTTTTTTGCATAAAAATGATACAACTTGAGTCCTCACTCTTTCCTTAGTTACCACAGCCACCTCTCCTCCAATCTCGGAGGCAAATGTTGATTGTCCATCAAATATATCTACCAAAGAACCTCCACGTGCAACACTGCAATGCGAAAGCATAAATATGTGTACAATTGTCAAACGTTTTTTCATGGTACATGATAAAACACGTTTGTTGCTCTTTAGAGACTGTTTTCTCTTGCTGAGCCATAGCAATAAAGTCATGAAGCTCATCTCATTTCCCCGCATTTGGTAGACGGTAATTTTTGCTCCAATACCATGGCAAAGACGTTTTGCTTAGTCCTAATTTTTGAGAAAAGTTATCCTGTTTTGAAAATTACAAAATTTGAAAATTACAAAATTTGAAAATTACAATGATCCACAACATCTGATAAAAACATTGCCGAGGGAAGATGTAGAATAAGCTCATCTAGGCCTCTTTCTACTTTGAATTGAAGGTTTTGCAGCAATACTGATAGGCAAAAAGTTGGAAACCCGGATTCACTTAGGTGACAAAAAATTCAATTGAAAACTTTCTTAGCATATAAGCTAATGCATTTTTTAACAATAAAACTAGAAATTATTTTGTAGAAGTAAACAACTGTAATCCTTCTTATACGGATCAAAAACACCCCTGAATATTTTCAAGGATGATGCACCCTTCAAAAACCTCAACTATTTGATGCTAAAATTTGTTACCAAATTGAAATAAATTACTTGAGTTGTGGTAATGCGAAACAATGAGGTTTGCACTAAGCTGCTGTAATATTTTGGACACCGCCCTATCAATGTATACTAGATAAGAATATGATTCGCATGGATGTTAGTATTGACAATAGTCAATGATGATGATACATCAACATTGACAAAATATAGAAATACTTTGGCTTTTTCGTCATTTCTCCCTGCCACTAAACGCTGATTCTGTTATCTGCAAAAGGATTTCATCGGAGGCCTAAAGTAACTGAGGTTTGTCCAGCCTCATTCCTACAATGACTACGACATTGGAGGAAATTTCTTCCAAATTCTTATTGTAAGGTTACCTCAATATAAAGGATTGGTATTCATAGTTACATGACAAATTATCTTTCCAAAAGTAACGAGAGGGCTTTCAAGAGAGGAGTAAAATTCCCTTTTTGCTTATCTTATTTATTTTCCCCCATTTCAATTATCTTCAAATATCCATCGATGCTCTTGTCTTGCTAATGCCTCTTCTTCGGGAGTCATTTGAGGTAAATTAAAAATTTCTTGAATTTCCTCCGCTGTCTTTCCGGTAATTTCAAATGTCATTCGAAGACACGATAAATCCATGAGAGGTTTAATCCCCATATAATTGGATGCCGTTGCAATGTCCAAGATCTGCTCAAGTTTTTTTGTTGATATGAATTGGAAATACCATGCCTGTGTCATGATTTCTGATACGGATGACCCATTCAGGGGTATTGGGATTTCCATCATGGGTTCGATAGTATGATAATAATTTAAAAAATTCACAACTTCTCGTAAGGTATCTGAATGAACCCGTAAGACATCTACCTTTGGTGTTGACAAAAATGCATTGTCATTGTCGTCATCATCATCCTCGTCGTCAGCAATGGCATCCCTCACAAGTTCTGATAAATATGCAGCCGATTTAGGTAAGGTGAATTCTACTCCATCATTACTCCGTAATATAACAAGAAGTTCACCATTGGAAGAATCACTCATGAAACGTTCGTTTTACGATCAGGAACAAAATCGCTAGTTGGCTTGGTGAATGATGGTGTTACTGTATCTACAACGAACAGTGGTGAAAAACAGTGTTAGTGTCAGTGTAAGTGTCAGTGTCAATGTCAGTGTCAATTTTACTTTTCCGTCACATTTCCAACCATCCATGAGACGACAATGTCCCAGAACGATATGGGCTCTACTCTCCCTCTCGATTCGCTCACATCAAGCTTCATCACTTCATCTTTATCCTATTTCAAGATTCTTGTATCGAAATTCTCGCTTTCCTAATACATCACAAAGGACTTTTTATCATTACAATCTTTATCCACAACAACAACCGCAACAAAAACAACAAAATGCTTATTTTCATCCACGAATTCGATCATCATTGGTATCAAGACAATGTTTCATTCATAATCAATCTACAGATTCCAAACTATCTCCAACTGATTTGGCCAAACAAACAATGTCATCGTTATTATCGATGACAGGTAGAACATGGAAACGACTTCAACCTGTGATTACACTTGCCACGAGTAGTCCTACGGTTATTGAAGAGGAGAATCATGAAGAATCCTCAAATCTTGGTCATCATCATCACCAAACTATAGCAGATATTGGATGTGATCATGGTATTTTGACATATGGACTAGCGGCATCGTCATACTTTGAACAAGTGATTGGAGTAGACGTATCTAAACCAGCACTTCAGATGGGAGGATGGACATTAGTCGAACAATTGGGAACAAACGTCGGTATCACTCAAGTGAAATTTTTACTCGGAGATGGATTACAACCATTGCTACGTGAAAGGAACGCAAAGAATGTGGATATTGTTTGCATTGCAGGTATGGGCGTCCAAACAATGACAAATATTCTACAACGCTCCGCCTTAATGCAGATTGGATGTCATGAGATTATTATTCAACCTACAAATTCAAGGCCAAGACATTTGATGCAATTATATCGTCATATCATTGACAATTGTGGTTTTGTCTTGGAACAAGAGAATATTGATTATGTCGCCAATCGATGGTACATCACCTCCTCCTTTGTTTTGTCTACCAAAGAAATAGGTAATGTCCGAAGGAAAGTGGAACACCAAATTCTTGGTCATGTGTTATCCACAAGTCAAGATGAAAGACAAACCAATATCTACAAGGACTACGTCTTGCATCACATTAATTGGATACAAAAAGATACCATGGCATCAGGGACATCACATGACATTGATAAACTGTGGTTAGATGAAGCTCAATTATTCTTATCATCCCGTTCATCAGAGGGTGGATAAAAGATTGCCATGATATACTTTTTAAATAATTATTGGACTTGTTGCATCTGATGAATTCTTATTTTTCACAAGACATCAGTATAGGAAGGTGCTAAATAGCTTTCATGTATTTGATTCTTTCATAATCACAACAGAATATTCCTCCGTGAAGGATAATATCTAAAAGATATAAATTCTAAACCTACCAACTTACGAGATGAATTTTATGTTGTATTCCTCCCCAGATATCATGACACTTCTTACAGTTTCATTCCTTATGCTAGCGCCTTGAAGATCTCCCAAACAAAAAGAACATGGCCAAAACCTTCACGAATTGTCATATGCATTACCCATTAGAATGCTCTAAAAAAATTCCACTTTGAGTTCATTCTAATTATTTATGTATGAAGTTGACTGCCTCAAATCTGTTGAAGGGAAAAGGGCTTCTTAGTCAATTCTTTGATTTCTTCAAGACCAACACTGAGTATTCCGTTCAGTGCAAATGTGGATGGAATGGGAAATAAACAAAGGCTATACAAACCTTAGGAATCATGTCATGAGTTGGCACCCAGAATATGTCACGCATACTAACGGCTTCTCATATCCAAAAGTATTCATTCCTCAAAAGTGACAATTTACTGCGGATGGTAGATCATAATTGATAATTGTTAAATATATATTTGTAGATAGTCCTCATAACTTAGACTTCTGTCAGAGAGAGTTTTACTTGTACATGCACAGTATCAGATGGTATTATATTTGTATATGGATTTTGGAATATTAACTAGGGTGAATAAATTTCATCGTGATCTCAATGTCTGAAATTTTGCTAAGAATACTTGGCTGACAGACCCGCCAATGACAGGCAAGGATTTTTCTGATACTTCTTAGGACTTTGTTACAAAAGTCACCAGAGGCTTATCCAAAAATCAACTACTCATTTACTGTCAACTTCCAATAGCATAAGCATTTCAATTCCAATGTAGTTTGATGTCATAAGTTGCTTTTGTCAGACATGTATCACGTTTGGTTCATAATTTTTCATCATTGGCCCGTTTCCACTCAGGAACATCAGCAACAATTCTGACTTTTAGTTCTTCAACAATTATAAAATGCTTTAAAATGTTTTTATTATGAGATATAATTCAATTCAAACAATCCTGATTTTGATAACTGCCTATTTATAATATATCATCAATTCATCGTAGTCCACTTTTATCTTCACAAATTTACTTGCAGGCTATATAATCCTTTATTGTTCATATTTATCT
>CAAAJI010000070.1:13944-24618 GCA_900642245.1 Fragilaria radians | reverse complement strand
GATTTAAAAAACTCACAACTTCTCGTAAGGTATCTGAATGAACCCGTAAGACATCCACAATTGGTGTGGACAAAAATGCATTGTCATCATCATCCTCGTCGTCAGCAATGGCATCCCTCACAAGTTCTGACAAATATGCAGCCGATTTAGGTAAGGTGAATTCTACTCCATCATTACTCCGTAATATAACAAGAAGTTCATCATTGGAAGAATCACCCATGAAACGTTCGTTTTACGATCAGGAAAAATATCGTGTTGTTACTGTATTTTCAAAGAACTGTGGTGAAAAACAGTGTCAGTGTCAGTGTCACTGGAACAATTTTACTTTTCCGTCACATTTCCTACCATCCATGAGACGACAATGTCCCACAACGATATGGGCTCTACTCTCCCTCTCGATTCGCTCACATCAAGCTTCATCACTTCACCTTTATCCTATTTCAAGATTCTTGTATCGAAATTCTCGCTTTCCTAGTACACCACAAAGGGCTTTTTATCATTACAATCTTTATCCACAACAACAACCTCAACAAAAACAACAAAATGCTTATTTTCATCCACGAATTCGATCATCATTGGTATCAAGACAATGTTTCATTCATAATCAATCTACAGATTCCAAACTATCTCCAACTGATTTGGCCAAACAAACAATGTCATCGTTATTATCAATGACAGGTAGAACATGGAAACGACTTCAACCTGTGATTACACTTGCAACGAGTAGTCCTACGGTTATTGAAGAGGATAATTATGAAGAATCTTCAAATCTTGGTCATCATCATCACCAAACTATAGCAGACATTGGATGTGATCATGGTATCTTGACATATGGACTAGCGGCATCGTCCTACTTTGAACGAGTGATTGGTGTAGACGTATCCAAACCAGCGCTTCAGATGGGAGGATGGACATTAGTCGAACAATTGGGAACAAACGTCGGTGTAACTCAGGTGCAATTTTTACTCGGAGATGGATTACAGCCATTGCTATTTGAAAGGAACGCAAAGAATGTTGATATTGTATGCATTGCAGGTATGGGCGTCCAAACAATGACAAATATTCTACAACGCTCCGCCTTAATGCAGATTGGATGTCATAAGATTATTACTCAACCTACAAACTCAAGGCCAAGACATTTGATGCAATTATATCGTCATATCATTGACAATTGTGGTTTCGTCTTGGAACAGGAAAATATTGATTATGTCGCCAATCGATGGTACATCACCTCCTCCTTTGTTTTGTCTACCAAAGAAAAAAGTAATGTCCGAAGGAAAGTGGAACAACAAATTCTTGGTCATGTGTTATCCAAAAGTCAGGATGAAAGACAAACCAATATCTACAAGGACTACGTCAAGCATCACATTCATTGGATACAGAAAGATACCATGGCATCAGGGACATCACATGACTTGGATAAACTGTGGTTAGATGAAGCTCAATTATTCTTATCATCCCCTTCATCAGAGGGTGGATAAAAGATTACCATGATATTCTTTTTAAACTTATTTTGGACTTGTTGTATCTGATGAATTCTTATTATTCACAAGACATCAGTATAGGTAGGTGCTAAATTGCTTTCATGTATTTGATTCTTTCAGAATCTCAACAGAATATTCCTCCATGTATTCCTCCCCAGATATCATGACACTACTTACAGTTTCATTCCTTTTGTTAGCCCCTTGAGTGACATAGATTTGTTTTTTAGGACTACAAAAAGACTCTGAAGTATGTAAGATCTCCCAAACAAAAAGAACATGGCCAAAACCTTTACGAATTGTCATATGTACGTTGACAGCCTCAAATCTGTTGGAGGGAAAAAGAATTTTGTTAGTCAATCCTTTGATGACATCTTCAAGACTAACACTGAGTATTCCCTTTAGTGCAAATGTGGATGGAATGGGAAATAAACGAAGGGTATACAAACCTTAGGAATCATGTCATGAGTTGACACATATCACACATACTAAGGGCTTTTCATATATTCATTCCTCAAAAGTGACAATTTACTGGGGATGGTAGATCATAATTGATACTTGTCAAATATATTTGCAGATAGTCCTCATAACTTTAACATCAGTCAGAGAGAGTTTTACTTGTACATGCACAGTATCAAATGGTATTATATTTATATATGGATTTCGGAATATTAAATAAATTTCATTGCGATCTCAATGTCTGAAATTTTTAAAAGAATACTTGGCTGACAAACCTGCCAACGACAGGCAAGGATTTTTCTGATACTTCTTAGGATTTTGTTACAAAAGTCACCAGAGGCTTATCCATAAATCAACTACTCTTTTGCTGTCAACTTCCAATAGCATAAGTATTTCAATTCCAATGTAGTTTGATGTCAAAAGTTGCTGTTGTCAGACATGCCTCAGTAATTCTTTTTTTCAGATACCTACTCATTCACGTTTGGTTTATAATTTTTCATTGGCCCGTTTCAACTCAGGAACATGAGCAACAATTCTGACTTGTAGTTCTTCAACAATTATAAAATGCTTTAAAATGCCTTAATTATGAGATTTAATTCAATTCAAATATATTACAATCCTGATTTTGATAACTGCCTATTTATAATGTATCATCAATTCATCGTAGCCTCTTTTATCTTCACAAATTTATTGCATGCTACATAATCCTTCATAGTTCATATTTATTTATTCCCAAAAGGAACGGGAGCTGGCACTGAACACTTCACTTGCCTTGAAAAGTTTCGCACCTGTTTTCTTTCGATTTGGCATACAGTAGTCAAGATCTGCATCGCTTTCCGCTCCCATCCACTGTACAACAGAGTTCATAATCGATTCCCAGCTTAAAGTGGGAATAAGACGACCTCGGCCGATGTTTAGTGGGCTTGTTTGAGTGATATCCTTTGGGTACGAACCTAGGATTCTTCCTCCATTAACCGCTCCTCCCATGATAAAATAGTTTCCACCCCAAGCGTGGTCGCTTCCTTCACCGGAATTTGCTGTTAAGGTACGAGAAAAATCAGATGTGATAACAAGAGTAACGCTTTGCCACAGGTTCTGAGCTTTCATTTCTTCATAGAATGCAGTTAGTGCATCGTTTAGAGCTACAAAGTTGTCAGCCAAGCCTCTCTTCATATCAGAGTGATGATCCCACCCAGGTAGGCTTAAAAAGAAAGCTTCACGATCCTTTCCACGCTGTTTGTGAGATGCAATAAGCAATGAAATAACCTCCAGCTTAGATGAATATTCAGTTTCCGGAAATGATGTTTTCAATTGCGTCGTAGAGAGAGCCTTTAAAATGGATTCATTATCATACAGAGCCTTCTGCAATATTTTTGACCAAGTCTCTCCATAAATGCTGCTTTGTATTGAGGTTGCAGCATTTAAATTGCCAACATGATCCTTAACGTCAAACGATTCTCCCTCGTTGGAGGGATTAAATTTACTCATGAAATATGCTGATATGAGAAGTGGATCAACTGCTTCTCCGGGAACCCCCACTGTTGCGATGGATGCATCTTGGACTGTAATTGGCTGTGCATTAAAGCCGTTGCGCTTTAGTCTATCACACATTCGACCCAAAATTCCAGTACCAGGTAGGCCATCATAGGGATCAATCTTTTGAGCTTCTTCCTGCATGGTATTGTGCCCAAATAGAGAGGTTTTTGTTGACTTGTAGTAATTATCCTTATTCACGGGCATATTAAGAACACCCGCATTGGCAAAAAAGGCCAAGTCTCCCACTTTGTAAAGCCTTTCAACAATTTCGAGATTTTGGTGTACGGCAAATTGAGTGCAAGGTTGCCCAATGGTGTCGATGATCCTTGATCTTTCCTCATCTGTAATTGCTAGAGTTGTTCTTTCCGCATTATATTGCTCTAGAAGTGTCTGGCCGTTACTATTTGCTTCAGAGCAGCTGTGAGGGACAAGCATATTGAAACTGTCCACTCCACCATCAAGTAATAAATAAATAACGGCCTTATAAGGGCGATTTGAGGTCTTTGGCGATTCAGGACTCGGACGACTAGCTCCACTTTTTCGTACAAGGTTTGTGATTTGGAATTCTGGGGTCAAGATTATCAATTGTTGAGCCTTCATCACAGCTAAATCCTTATTTGGCTCTTTGGCAACAATATCACCGATAAGTTGACGACTAGAAGGACTCAAGCGTCCAGCAGTGAGAAGTGTCGCCAGTTCATCAATTAATTGTACTGTATCAAGACTCTCTATGTGAGAGTAACGCAGCTTTCCCAAATTTCCCTTATTTTCTCCAAGAGGTCTATAGCTTGAGCAATCTTGCGAGATCCACCATTTATTAGCTCCAAGTCCGCCTAGACAAGGCGATAGACCATACTTGATTAGTGACAACAAGCCATTCAAGAAATCGATTGTCTTCGGTCCTGTCAGTGCTTGAGATTCTGGAGCGACAAGCGAAGCCAATGTCACAGGCCCAGATGGCTGATACTCTGGTAAGAAAAATGAGAATACACTTGGGAATGCGTGAGCCATTTGCCCAATCTTGCGATCCACATTAATATCAAAGTCAACGAATCCTGCATCCTGAGACAGCTCAAACCGTAATGCTCGCATTAAGCCAAGCAATTTAACTATTGGCTCTTTAAAAGATCCTTGAATTGGATCAGCATCTAAAAGAGTTACACGCGCTTCCCGATCTAACAAAAGACATGCAATAACGGCACCAAGGTCGCCGTACTCTCCTGAGCCATAGCTGATCGGATTATCACCACTGTCAAATGTATAGAATCCAGTTTTAAATGCTAGCGCTATTCGAGATATAAATCCTGGAGATGGATTAGATATCCCGAATCGCTGTGCGAATCGTAATGCTAGAAAAGGAGCAGTGTTGGGGTGGTAAAAGTAGTGATCAATGGCAGCATCTGTTTCGTCCTGAGCCTGATGGACTTCAGCATCAGAAAGACTAATAAAATGAACGGGATTACGAAACGAGGCCGACGTTCCCAAGACTTGCACCATGGATTTAATATTCTTCCTCAACTGTCTCACGCCATTATTGTCTGTAACTTCGAATATTGAAGACGGAGTGAGCTTTCCACCAATCGTGAAAATGTTAATTCCATTGATGGACTTTATTTCCCAGTCAGATCGAATGGACATTGGATCAAATGCCCCGATTCTCAATGACGTTAAGACATCTTGGTCACTCTTGAGTTCATTCCAATCAAAATAAACTTGAGATTCCTTCACTTTTACATCACAAATACAAATATCATCAATAGAAATAAAGCACGTGGAGATTTGTTTGCACTTGGATATTATTCCGTCAACATCATTTCCAGATGACCAATCCACACGGAAAAAAGTTTTTGTCTCATTTTGAACGGAACGAGAGATAGCTTCAGCCTCAATTTTATTTGGCGAATGAACGATGCCAACATTGCCATCTCCATATATTTTAGCCCTTAGCTTACACGAGGTATCAGTCCAGAACTGTTGCGAGCTTAGGCAATAAGTTCCGATTTTGGGATCTGCATCTGTAGAACACTCTGGACGCGGCCATCGATTACACAGAGCTTGAGAACACCTCTCTTTTGCCTTCGTGTACCTGATTCTTTCACCCCAATACTTTTGAAAAAAGTGTAAGCATCACAATCACCTAAACATAATACTTAATTGCTGACGTACCTTATCTTTCCATACGCCAGACTGAGAATTACTTTTACAGCATGCAGCAGAGGCTACTTGTGTCCTAGGATCAGCACAAGTAAGACCCCCCCATGACGTACGCCGAACAACCATTTTTGCGTTTTGGAAAAATGCTTGATAAACGCAGGGTACATGAATGTATTCATAAAATATACCTTCGCTTACTTCAACGACTCTCAAGTTTCCCAAAGAGCATTCGATCCCACTGCAGGGTAGATTTGAATCTAGGACAATTTTAGATTTGAATTGACAACTTGTAATATCTTCAGACCCACAAAGTTTTGAAAATAAACTGTTGGAGCCGTTCGATTGTAATTTTACTCTCTTTGCAAATGGGTCGGTTGACCAGTCAGTTGGATCACTCAGTAATTCAGGGGTCGAGGTCCTTCCTAATAGCCTGTATGTTGCACCCTTTTTTAAAAAATGTTGATAAGGAAGATCTGCACACAAGGGTTTACCATCTCCAATATAATTGCGATTTAACCCCATCTTTGGGAAGACGTCTCGATATTCCATATTTATACGCATTGGATCAATTTGGTTTGACAAATAAATGCTTTCAATATTCCCCCTAAGTGTATTTGCCTCAAAGCCTGTCCATACTCGAGCATATTCGACGATATCTTCATTTGTATATGCTAAAATAGGATTATTTTCCACAACTTTGACATAAGTTCCGTCTAAGTTAAGTCGAAACATTCCAATTGAAAATAGCTGCATTATTTCCCGGGCATAATTTTCATCGGCATATTCGACGTTTCCATTTGTACGCCACGTATAGTCCGTTGACTTAGATCCGTAATATGTTAACATCTCTGCCATTACTGGGCTGTACGAGACTTCTTTGAGGATTCTACCATAATTTCCAAAAGCATTTCGAACAAAAATGTCATAAAATGTTATCAACGCTTCTGTGAGGTATTCACCATGTGTCACTGCTTCTGGCTTTACAACAATTATCTGAGATAATGCCCAAGCCATTCGTTGCCTCAACTGATCTGAAGACGTCAGGGCCAACGTCGTCCAAATAATTCTCTTCTGGGTTGCAAAATCAAGTGGATCAGTAGTGACATATTTGCTAACGTATGAATCAAATGCACCTCGATCTTGACTACCCCCTAGACTCAAGTCATTTGCCACCTCATATGGACTTCCGCAAACTACAACCCCATTTAAATCTTCGAATTTAATTTGATCAGCAGTGAAACCAAAGTAGTCGTTGAGCTTTTGGGATCGTAACTCAACTGGAAGTGTGTAATAGTGAACGACGTCTCCGAGTCTTCCCACATAACCTAGGGAGTACTTATTGTCTCCCCAAAAAATCATGCTGTGCCAATCTGGAAAGCGCAGCGTGGTTTCACCAGCATCAGCAAATTCCTTTATTGGATTTCTCTTTTCTGAGTTTCCCGGATGGCCATTTATTTTAACCCAGCTTGTCATATCGTAGACATTGAGATGGTCAGGATGGACATTTTTCCAACACCTCATTCCATCTTTATCCCGAACTTCAAATCCAACTAATTGGAAGACTGGAGCTGGACATTCAACTGGAGAGGAGTTCCAAACATCTCGCAGGTACTCATTTTTGTCATAATTATTATTTGAGAGCAGCTGGGAGAAGATATCATGAATAGTTTGGTCAAGTTTCGAAGCAGCACCAGTACATTTAATAGTTATCCATCGCGAATTTGTTTGCTCACATGGAAATCCAATGGAATTGTCATCATGTACCCGAAGATGATCGACTGCATAAAGATACCGAGTACCTAACTCGCCTCCACCTGTTAAATTATAAATCCCTCGAATAGTTTCATCCTTTATATTCACATAGAAATTTGGGAGATTGACACCACGATTTGGGTCGAATAAATTTGCGGCGCAAACGTTGGACTCATCACTCATTATACAGTATTCTTCATTTAGAAATGATCTAGGAGCGTTTGAGCAAATCATGGATTGTTCATTTTGTACTATATTGAAGGTTTTCCGTGCAATGCTACCACCACCATCAGGTGATGGGGCTTCCATAGTGTTTACGATTGTTTCCTAGAAAAGGGCGATAATCAATACGAGAAATGTAGATCATAGTCACAGTACACGTTATACTTACAAAGCGAGGGTCGTGAAACCAATAAACTCCTTGAAAGAATGCAAATACTGGATTGATTGGGTTCCCTGGTTCTCCTAGACTGTCACACACGTTGTCGGAGATATCCCTTATTAAGATGATTTCCTGTTGTTTCACTTTAGAATTCACAAAGAATCTATCGTCAACAGATGTAGCATCCTCAGAAGAAAGTTTGATTAAAATGTTTGGCACTGCATTGATTGAGGAATCGAATTGAATTGCAGTGTTTCCGTTTTTTCCATTAAACGATACTGCGCTACTTGCTTTGTCATTTGGCAAGTACATATACATATCACCTCCAATCTTGTCAATTGTTAGCGAACTTCCTATCTGATGACTTGAGAATACAGAATTGTTTAGTTCGCATCAGCCTATAAGAAGAGATGTAGTGACCGCCTTACCTTCCATCCGGCCATACTTTCGAGGGATTGCCTGTGTTGAATATAGGTCCCTTCACAACTGTCCGTACAAAACCATCAATTCTTATAATCTTCTTAGTCCCCACACTTTCGATTTCCAAGTATTTGTAATTATCTTTGGATGAAAAGGCATACCGACGATACCTTGTACCAATCTGACAAGGATGAGAGACAGCCGCATTATAGCTTGCTGTCTCCATTCTTGCATTCATGCGTTGACGGAAAAATTCTCTGTGGGAGGTGATGGATACGTCATTTTGTTGTTGTAGTATCCATTGAGCAAACATTGGCGAAAGATTTGCACTTCCAAATAGGCTGCGAATATCTTCAATCGTAGATCCAAAGGTTGATTGTTCCAAAAAACGCGCAATTTCATTCATGCTTCCACTTTCCGCTGTATTTGACGTATCTAGGGTTGCTAAGCGATAAATTGATCCAGCAGATAAAGTCGGAAGATCCACAGCACATGACATCCCATTGCAAGTCCACTTTAGGTACGAGAATTCGCCACTTGCCGCTTCCCATTCATATCCTGCGTAAGAACGACCAATGGGTTTGAAACTTTGCTCATCAGGAGAGATTTGAACTAATGTGCAAACCTGATTTCGTTTTGAGATATAGAATCTCAAACTTCCATCGCCTTCAAAGCTAACCCAACCTGCCTTATCAGGACATGTGAATTCGCTAGCAGCTTTGATTATTTCTTCAGTTGCTAGCTCTAATGTTGGATCTAGCGATGGTGCCAAAGTTACGTTCCTCGAAGGCTTCCGAGTGAGAATGAGGAGAGGCTTGAGAATTCGGTCCTTGGGCTTCCTTCTAATTTGTTGCCTAGCCGAAACAAAGCCATCGAAGAGATAGGATAAAAGGAAGAAGGTTGTCAACGAATAAATGAAGGAAGATAAGTTGATTTTCCCTTGCATCTTTATTTCTGAGCAATAATGGTCACCGTTGGATTGATTGTCATCTCAGAAAGATACTGCCCTAACAAATGTTTTGTGAAAAAAATAATACGATTGATTCGTGGTTAACTTCTTCGCACAAACATTTTTATCCAATACAATTCAGGTAGAGACCTTTGTAAGAAATTAGAATAGACACCTCAATTCCTACTTAGACCCAACATGATCACCCGATTACCGTTCCTAATGAGGAATTGTGCTCTTACCGCGATTGAAACCATAAAGAAATTCTGAACTAAATGCAAAATTTTGAGATTATTTGACATGTATTTTTCTGTCAATCAAAAAGCAGCTGTTGAAACAGATGAAAACAAAGGTAAGCCGGCTGGTATTGTAAGACTAGATGAGATGAGTAAGCGTAAAGGAGTGGAAACATCTTTTAGTTGATAGTACAAGAAAAAACTTGGGAGGTGTGTCACAAAGAACATGATTGGATGCGACAAATTGCTATATGGTTTCTTCATTAATGAATGGGAAGAATAATTCAGAAGAGTGATTCAAAATCTGAATAATTAAACTTATTTGGCCAATATGGAAAAAATGGAAGGAAAAGAACTTCCAAGAAATCATTGTAACAATATACGTCTTTCTCTAAGTGTTCTTCTTGGAAGTCCAAATCAAAAAGATAACCTGCACCAATTTGTCCTTAATCTCCTTCAACACTACTTCAAAATACTTCAACGCAGTCTATATGTCCATCCAAATGTCTTGTAAAAGGAAAACTTTTTTTAAGTGAATGCTTGATCATCCTCATGATGATGCTAGGGTGGTCTGGCTCCTAAATATCCTTCTTTAGCTTAATACTCTAGACTTTCCCTATATTTTTTTCTAGTATTACTCCTGTATTCCACAAAATTGAGTTTAGGTAATTACATATGATTAAATATTATAGACAGGAATCATTCTGATTTGATCCCACTTTTGATGTCTTGTTGGCTTGTAGAACATGAAATATTCTTCTCGGATCTCGTGCTAATTGTTGATTCAATCAATGAGTCTTGTGACTTAGTATCTCTGAAAAAGTCTAGGAAATTCTTACGTAACTATCAATAACGTGCAAGACAATGATTTTTTTGCATTCACATGCTTTCTTCATCTAAAAATCTGTTTCTTCCTTCAAGATATATGTAGTTAGTGCTAGTGGATTTTCACTTACACTCAATCCCGATTTCTCTTTAATAAACTACTGATGACATCTCCCTAGACATGATATTTTGATGATTGTATCCTGGAAGACAAAATCACTTAGATTTGTGAGAGAAAACAAAAAGCTAGTATCTTGTACATCAATTCTCATCTTGCAAATGTGCATAGAAATTATTGATGATCTTGAATTATCACTTGATAAGTCCGGAGATCCCCACAATGATACCTTATATGATGACTTGCTCTTCACTGTAATCGCTATCTTCATAACTCTTTATGTCTCTAGTACCCTCTCGAAGCATTTTCAAGATAAGAAAACCTTGGAGATTAGGACGACATGCCATAGTTTGTCGAAGTAA
>CAAAJI010000069.1:206637-224818 GCA_900642245.1 Fragilaria radians | reverse complement strand
GTGTGCGTGATCGTGGGTATCGGGTGACCTATGATAGCGTCACTAATGTCTTCTGCATCCATAAACATGATGGAAGCTTCCGTGTGTTTAAACAGTCATCGCGGGGTCTCTACTACATGGATGCCAATGATGACATTAAACATTCAACCCTTCTCGTCAACACAGTAGAAGAAAAGAAAGCAAATTATTCAAAAAAGGACTATAACCAAGCTGTTCTAGCTCGAAAGTTGCAACGTATCATCGGTCGACCAAGCCTTAAATCCTACCTTAAGATTATTGACAATAACCTCCTTGTGAACTGTCCTATCACACGTCGCGACATAATCTCCGCAGAGGATATATTTGGCCCTGATTTGGGAACACTCAAGGGAAAGACTGTGCGTCAAACACCCCTTCCAGTTAAGTTGTTCTTTGCCAATGTTCCTGAATCTATCATGGTCCGCTATCATGACGTGATAATAGGAGCCGACATCATGTTTGTTAACAGGATAGCCTTCTTTGTAACAATCTCGAGACACCTTCAGTTTGGTACGGTTGAGGCCATACCAAATCAGCAGGGCAAGGCAATCATCCATGCATTCAAGCAAGTACATGCTATCTACCAGCAACGTGGTTTTCGTGTTACTCACATTCTTATGGATGGGCAGTTTGAGTCTTTGAGGAGTGAATTAGCCAACTGTCAAGTTTCCCTCAATATTGTGTCCAATAATGAACATGTGCCAGAGATAGAGCGATATATTCGCACTTTAAAGGAGAGAACTCGATGTGCTTATAACACACTGCCTTTTGTTCACATCCCTGCGCGGATGATGATTGAGATGGTTTACACTAACTGTTTTTGGTTAAATTCCTTTCCATCTGCAAATGGAGTGTCCTCAGTATTGAGCCCACGAGCGATTGTTGTAGGGAGTACCGTGGACTATGCCAAGCATTGCCAGTTGGAGTTTGGGGCCTATGTCCAAACTCATGAGGAGCATGACAACTCCATGAATGCTCGTACAACAGGTGCAATTGCTCTACGCCCTACCGGAAATGCGCAGGGTGGCTATTACTTCTACAGCCTAACCTCGGGACGTCGTTTGAACCGTAGGCGATGGACAGAGCTCCCCATGCCTGCAGAAGTGATCGATCGTGTGCACACTCTTGCTCACCAAAGTGCCGAAGACGGTGGCGATGGTTTATTTTTTGGCAACAGGAATGGCACAATTGAAGCCCCACAAACAGTTGGGGGCCGTTACAGTGAAAATAATGATGACAGATCTGATCATGATGCTGATGATAATGCTCCCATTGCAGGAGTGTACCAACATGAAGTAGATGATGATGCCAGTCAAGGCATAGAAGCAGTTGGGGATGCAATGGATGAAGCCTACATCGCAATGGAGGAAGACAACAGAGAAGTACAAGAAGAGAACTGTGAGGCAGAAGAAGAGGAGAATCACCCTGAGGAAGGTAATGATGATGAAGAATATAGTGATGATGAGGATACAGGATTGGAAGAGAGGGAACAGACAGTTGAAGAAGACATGGACAATCGATATGGCGAACGGAACAGCAACTATGACCTCAGGCCTCGTCGTCCAAGAGATTATAGTCACCTACATACAACGTTTGAGCACATAGTAATGACACAATATACAATGAAAAAAGGCATTAAGATGTTTGGAGAGGCTGGAGTTGATGCTGTACTGAAAGAGATGAAACAACTACATGACCGCAAAGTTCTTGAGCCAAAATCACCATCCGAACTGAGTGAAAGAGAAAGGCATCAAGCTCTACATTATCTAATGTTCCTGAAGAAGAAAAGATGTGGGAAAATCAAAGGACGTGGATGCGCTGATGGTCGCAAACAGAGAGAGTATCTGAGCAAAGAAGATGTGAGCTCACCCACCGTGTCAATTGAGGCTGTCATGCTGTCATGTGTTATTGACGCCCAAGAAGGTCGCGACGTAGCAACAGTGGACATCCCCGGGGCATTTATGCAGGCAGAACCGGATGAAATACTACACATGAAGCTTGAGGGGCAGATGGCTGAGCTGATGGTCAGGCTAGACCCAGAAGTATATCGCAAGCATGTTCAGGTTGAGCGAGGCAAGTCGGTGTTATACGTGGAGCTGAAAAAGGCTCTCTATGGTACACTGCAAGCTGCTTTCTTATTCTGGAGACTACTGAGTGGGTGTTTGCAAGGATGGGGGTTTGAGATTAACCCATATGACTGGTGCGTTGCTAACAAGACTATTGAAGGATTCCAATGCACAATTCTATGGCATGTAGATGACCTCAAGATCTCCCACCAGGACCCAAAAGTGGTTGACAAAATCATAGAGCTCATTGCTGGAGAATTTGGAAAGGAGGCTCCCCTAACTGTAAATAGGGGCACCAGTCATGAATATTTGGGTATGCATCTCCGCTTTGATATCCCTGGTAAGGTGTGCATCAGTATGTCCAAGTACATTGAGGAAATGATTGCAGAGTTGCCAGGCGACATGGATGGGCAGGCCCGTACACCTGCGTCTCTACATTTGTTTGAAGTGAACAATGTAAATCCAGAATACTTAAGCGAGGAGATTGCAATCATGTTTCACCATAATGTTGCAAAATTACTCTTCCTCTGTAAAAGGGCACGCCCTGACATCCAAACGGCAGTGGCATTTCTTTGCACCAGAGTAAAGAAACCAGATACGGATGACTACAAGAAACTAACTCGAGTTATGAGGTATTTGCAAGGGACAGTGAACATGCCCCTCACTCTTGAGGCTGACAATACATATGTCATGAAGTGGTGGGTTGATGCATCATTTGCTGCACATGCTGACATGAGAAGCCATACCGGTGGGATGCTGAGTCTCGGAAAGGGAGCAATTTACGGAACATCTACGCGTCAAAAGCTGAATACAAAGAGCTCCACAGAGGGAGAACTGGTTGCGGTAAATGATGTAATGCCTCAGGTTTTGTGGACTCGATACTTCCTAGAGGCACAGGGATACCAAGCAAAGGAGGCGATTGTATATCAGGATAATCAGAGTACTCTCCTGCTAGCAAAAAACGGGCGAGCATCCAGCAGCAAGAGAACAAGGCATATAAACATTCGTTACTTCTTTGTTACAGATCGCATTGCGTCGGGTGAAGTGTCGGTTGAATATTGCCCAACAAAAAAGATGATAGCGGATTATTTCACAAAGCCCCTTCAGAGTTTACTATTTACAGAATTTCGTGACATGATAATGAACATTGCTCCAGGTGACCAAGATGACCCGGATCACAGGAGTGTGTTGGAAAAGGTGTCTACAAATGATACTGGCGAACCATGGACGGTGGTCCGCGGAAAGAAATGTAGGGTGCGTAATAAAAGCGAACATAGCGCCGGTGAAATCCTACGTAAGGACGATACGAATCGAAACGGCCGAGTCACGCGCGGATTGAACGGAACGTTGAATCCTGCATGAACGAAAACACGAAAAGAATGACGGAGGAATAGATATCATTTAAATTAAATTCTCTGGTTTATAACAACATTCAACCTCCCCTTTTCTATCAATCTACAGACTGTTATCTTATAGATACGGTGTAATTGCATAGGGATTGTGGTTTCAACACCTCTCAGCTCCACAGAATAAAAAAAGGAGCAAGAATGAGAATTCTGAACAACGCTATATCTCACAAGAAGACCTCACATACTCACAAGCAATATCATCTCAAACAACGTCAACTATCTCAACTGATGTTCTGAAAAGTTCCCAAAGCACGAATAAAAGCCTCAATACGTCATATCCAAGCGTAATTATTGGCTCCAACTACCATGATTGTTCTTTGCAAGCAAGTATGGGAACGAAATATTTCTTTCAACAAGTAAACATTCGAAATAACTACAATCACTATACTAGTATAAAGACAGATACAAACCGAATGAGCTCTTCCATCCTTGAGGCAGGCTCTTTCATTCCGTTCCCTCCAGAGGAAGTATCACATGGTTACATCTCAGCAAACACTCATTCGATTTCTCGAGATTCTCCAACTAGTGAAGTTCAAGATCGACCCTTAGCTTTGTCGAGCAAGTTAAAAGAGCGTGAATCAGCAGGAATGTACAATTGGATGCATGCAAGACATCTTCATCAGTCAATAGAATTCGAACCTAGTTCATCGGAACCATGTATATCTCATCAAGAGTTATATTTTCCTACGAAACATTCGTCCGAGTCAGAGAACAACAATAGACCCATAACTGACCGTAACATGCGATTGCTTTACACAGCGAATGATGAAAGCTTTTTGTCATTGTATCAATGTCTTGTCAGAAAGCAAATAGAAGTCTTTGCTGCGGAGAAATGCGATGTTAAAAGTACGGCACAGGGTCGAAATACGCCAATAAGGCTCGGCCAAGTGGGCATCAGATGCCGACATTGTTCCATGCTCCCGCCACAGCATAGGACAAAAGCGTCTACATACTACCCCGCTAAGTTACTAGGAGTATATCAAGCAGCTCAAAATATTGCAGTCACACATTTATCTGGATATTGTCCTTTGATACCTGATTCGTTGAAGGATGCACTGATACAATTGCGCTTGTCAAATAAAGCAACCCCCGGTAGGGGAAAGTTGTATTGGGCAAACTCAATGAAAATCCATGATTTGTATGAGGCAGACGGTATCCTAAAATTTAAAGAAAAGAAAAAGTAACTGAAGGAATTTCCTAAACGAAGTCATTAATACAAAACTCACGCCAGCGACAAATCTCAATCTTGAATCTGACTAGTGTAAACAAACATCCCAGTCGACAGGAAACTAAAATCCTTTTAACCAATGCGTATTAATTTTAGGAAGTAGAAGTAAGGGAGATTGCAGCTTCCAGCTTTGCCTGGAAAAAGTCCTTAAATAGTATTAATGACAACACTTTTCTAACAATATCCGCCACTAATCCTAAAAAAGTCATGGCACTCTCACTGTTAGGCCTTGGGATAATCATCAAACCAAAATTGTATGAAGTTTTCTTCTTATGTGCTATTATGCATTCTTGTCGCAAAAATTCATAAAACACAATTTTAGACTTCCCCTATCATTTGCCGATGATCTTGATAGTCCAAAATTACTCAAGCTAAGAAAAGATTGAGGCATTGATGGTTCCAAGATATTCAACTTCAGATGAAGATAATAAATAGATTACCAATATACGCATCCCTGATCTCTCTTTTTTTAAGCAAAAATTGTCAGGAAGATGCCCTGATTTGGAGTCAAGTTTAACTTATAAATGCTATCAGATGTCAATGTACACAATAGATTATCATGACACACAAAATTACAAACGCTGAATCCGTTTCCTCAAAAAATCCAAGCACAACAAAAAGCAGGGATTAATGATTGCTTATGATGTTGCTCTTAATGAGATCGAAAAGGGTTTAACATTTGAGGCATTACAATTGCAATGACTACATTGAATTGAAGGTTAGAGAGGAGAATCTCATTAATACTGTTCTACAATAAGAATAATAGAAGATATCACTTTAAAATTATAATAAAACACAGCGAATTAAACATGAAAAACATTAATTCAAGAAGATGTAATTTGGAGACGTCCAGTGTTGCTAGTACATACAAATATAGATGATGAAAATATCATTTATATTAGCACCTCTAAAACAACAACAACTGAAAAGAATAATGGCTGTTGTTTTTTGTTTACAAATTTTAGTTGATACTAATCAAAGATCTCTAAAATTTAGGTGATCATAAATCACATGTGTTTCATGAAGTGTAACATGACTTAGAATACTTCATTCTAAAAAAATAAATCAAAAGACATTTTGACTAACCAGAATACTCCAACTCTGGATGTAATAATTCATCCTAAACACAATAATAACAAAAAATTAGTCAATCAAGACTCCAATCCTGTATGATTAATAAACAAGAGTAGTCTTTCATAATTTCTAAAATATAGAACATAATTTTTCTACTTTCAATCTCCGCAGAGCATTGTGATCACAGCAATTTAGAGTGTTGATAGATATTGAAAAAAAGATGGAAACTAAGTTGAATTCAATCATCAATATTCATCCCTGTACTGTTTCGTGAAAGAATCGGAGCGATTGTTGACACTTTTAATATGTTGTGGAAGAATTCATGAGATTTCTTAATCGTGCCAGACTTCAACATGATATGAGAAATGGGATTTGGGCTCAATATGCATCTTCTTCCACCTTACAACGATCCATTAAATTTCTATTGACCATCATTCCACTGTATCACATAGACGCAACGCTACCATTCTCTATCCTGTCTTCAGAATAATCATAACCCTGTAAACCAAATACAATCCAAAGAGCGATGAATCAATGACTTATAATTTGGAGATTTTGTTTTCATCATTATGATACAAAAAAAAAGGAAAGGAAAGGCAGATTTGATGTGACTGTGGTATATCCTAAAAATTCATAATTTTGTTAGTTGAATGATCATTTGACCCCTTGCACTCACCTGGGTATTAGCCTCTTCGCGTCCTTTTTTCAATGCATCAACAATTCTATCTCATAGCATACACTTTTTGATTAATTTGTTTTTGTAGCCCTTTTTGAATGCTCCTTTAGTTTGAAATTGATTGGTGTCAAGGCTAATTATTCGTCATGGATCATCAGAGCTACTTTCGATTTCGACAGCCCATATCTGGTCTCCAATACACTTGTTTAAGATAAGCTTGCAACTGAAGACATTTCAAAATATTTGTAGAAGTGTTGCACTACTTCCGCTTGAGACCTCGCGATGAATCAATATTGATATTGAACATAACACAAAAGCTCATAAGCTAAACGTTATCGTCTAATAAGACGATGATTCTGTGTTCCTGTTGTGCTGATCAAATTAAAGTTTGAGTTATTCAATGGTTCTGATATGTTTTAACGGATTTGAGGTTCGTAAACGTTCGATAGTGGTTGTTCAATTTTTCAGGTACGTTTTATTGATTGTATCTTGGAATATCAGCTGTCACTCTACATATGCTTTTTGGCTTAATGATGTTTGGTAACTGTTTTATGAATGCATTGTGGATTGTTTGTTGGAAGTTGGAATTATTTCAACACATAATTTGATTGGATGTTGCTTCTTTGTTTGCTACCAAGGTTACACATTTCTATTTCCATTTACGAGTGTATCATGCTAAGAAGCATGATTCTATTTTAACGATATCAATTCATATTGTAGATAGGTTGCGAAAATGAATTTAAAACAGACAGTATTCAACTAGAATGAAAAAGTTGAGAATAACTTGATGTAAAAACATGTTTTACGGTTGTGTTCCCATGGTGTATTTTTGACCATGAGCAAACCCAATGGCTCAATCATTGGATTTAGAAACGCAACATACCCAATAGTAGTTGCCTTTTCTTAAGCGCATTCACCGTACACTGTTAAGTTCAATTCAAGTCAAGCGACAGATTAATATTTTTACTACACAATTTAGAGCTATATTCCGTTCTACAACTAGTTGAACATCATTTTGCAGCAATTCTTTGTCTGATGCTATCGAAGATTGAAGTTTTGTTTTTCCTGACACAGCAGACATTTTTTATGATTTCCTTCGAGCATTCATATTCATCTTCAAAAGCATCCTTCTTCAGGACAGAGTGGCACACATAATGAAGCATCATCAAGGGTTCTTGCTTTCCAGCCTCCTGGAGTCATATTGCAGTTCCCCGGACTTAGGTATCGACAAACATTGATGTAACACTTTCCTCCATTACTGAGATTTTTTTGAGACCGACCACATCCAATATAATTCGTGCTACGAAACACAACTTGAGTGGCATGACCATTTGCACCAAAGGGTAGGAGTATTTCATTGTCAAACCAACCATTTAGAACTTCCTCGGGACTTGCAGACTCAATTGACACGGATACTCCCCAATTCGCCGCAATGTTCTCTCCTCCATAATTATCGCCTTTGTAGCCGTGCATGATCGTGCATTTCGAATCGCCTCCAACCTCGAGCAATTTTGTTGCGTAGTCCTGTGCACTTTTCTGCAATGTTGCAGACCACTTTACATCTTTCGCGCTTAAACCATTCTTTTTGAAATAGCTTGTTCTCCGAGAATTATGCCCATCTAGCCATTGCTTGTCTATTTCTGATAAAGTCGTTGATACTGCTGGCAATGGGGGCGCTTTCGCTATCGGTGATGATGTAGGTGCCGCTGTGGCACAGAGATTAAACAGCGTTCTCTTTTGCTTCCTACTTCCCACATTAAACGGTTGTAAGCACTCTCCTGCAGAAATGCAATGTTCTGATTGTCCCGTACCCCATAAAATCTTGTTGGGATTCTCAGCGTCAAAGCCATAAAGGTAAACTGTTGAATTAGTTACTTTCGGAAGCAAGTAGTAAGCACTCTTCTTAATTGTGGGCCAAATATATACCTTCTTGGATGAAAGTCCGAAATATATGATCCCAATCGATATGTCAAAGCCACAATTATTGATTAATCTGACGTTTGATGCTTGCTGCAGTTCTCGTCGAATACCGGAGGGTTTGCCCCTTAAATTCGTATTGTATTCATGCTTATGATCGACCCCGTGAGACATTTTTCTAGAAGAGTAAGTTCTGACCTGAAATCCAATCAGTTAGTATTCACGATAACTTCGAAACTTCCGAAATTCCTAACTTACTGTTTCAGAAAAGTCATATCCAATGTAATCCTCATGAGCTTGTTCAAGAGGAGAAGAGAAAGTGGAGTAACCCTTAGTCTGCGAAAGTAGCAACACAACGAAAAAAAGTATTAGGAGTCCCATTGCATTCTTCCAAAGAGAAAAAAAAAGTGGACAGAAAAACTTAGGCTGTTTAAATTTGAGTTCGTGTCAAGAGATTTTCAATCTTACCGTCGAGTGCCTCATTATCGTGTAAAGAAGCAAAAAACAGTTAAACCCGCATGAATTGACACGCTGAATCCCATTAATCATTTCGCAACAAAATTTTTTCGTCGACTGCAGAATCTTTGCCAATCCTTAGTCCTATTGGTTTAGTTGATGCCTAATCTAGCTTGATTCTTTTGTCCAATGAAATGGAAAGAAAGGTCCTCTTTTGGAACAGTAGTTTCGGATTGTTGACGTCATTTCCAAGGTACTACTGAGTCAAATCATTCAACGTAGGATTACCAGTATGTTCACAGTGAAACGTCATGTTGATCGTGTAGTACATATATCTCAACCATCATAAAATCATTCATATTTTTCATTTTTCTTAATATCCGCCTAGAAGATGTCTGCAATTTACTCATGTCGAGTCAATAGATTGATAATGTCATCGTTATCGACGGGAATGAAACCTAGGAGACGTATCAATCCTAAAGTGCTTCTTCGAACCTTTGCTGTCACAAAGCAAGAGCCACTGTTACAAATGTCAAGTGACGATCAATACTTCTTTGATCTACAGGGCTATGTGATAGTTCGGAATGTCCTATCGGAATCGGAAGTTCAAGAAGCCAATGATATCATATCACGAAGGGCCAAGATGATGTCATCGACGCCAGACCATGACGATAAAGTCGAAACCGAATCATCGTCATCGACAGTCATTGAACGGAAGCATCCCGAACTTCGGAACACACTTCGTGGGACTGCTTTTTCAGCTCATGGTAATCGAAAGGATTTAGGTGGTGTATTGGAATGGGGAAAGGAAGATTCACGTATATTTAAATCTGTTCTGGCTCATCCAAAGCTTATTCCCTACTTTCATACTTTGTTGGGTTATGGATATCGAATGGACCATATGCCATTTTGTATCCTTCAAGACACTGATTCGGAGGGATTTCAATTGCATGGTGGTACCATTGATTGTTCTAATGGAAACTACAATCCACATTTGGCATATTCCTATGTTCATGGGACGATGCAATGTGCATTGTTAGGATGTAATGTTATGTTAGTTGATCATGATGAAGGTGATGGTGGATTTTGTATCGTACCAGGATCTCATAAATCGAACTTCAAAATGCCACAGGGCATGGTAGATGGCGAAAGATATTTGGACTATATTGTTCAACCCGTGACGAAGGCAGGTGACGTCGTCCTCTTTTCGGAGGGGACTGTCCATGGAGCCATGGCATGGAGGTCTGAGAAACAGCGTCGGACATGTCTTTATCGGTTTGGTCCAGCCGATCGTGCATATGGTCGTTCCTACCTAAGTCGTTATCCCGAAGGCGATGGTGGGTGGCCAGCTGCCATGTATGACGATATGACAGATGCACAGCGTGCCGTTCTGGAACCACCATATGCAATTCGATTGGACCGTCCAACTATCCAACCAGATTGTACGAGTGTGCAAATTAGCTCTCGCTCGTCACGAAAGAAACAGCATGATCAAGAGGTCTTTGGAACAAAATACTTTTAGAAAGCGAAAATGTGGTTCCTGCTTACGTTTGTGTCTTGGCGATAAAAATTAAAATAAAAGATTCTGAAATATTGCAAGGTTCTTAAAGTTGAATTAATCCACAATATTCAAAGAGAAAATGAGATACAAATAATCAAAGGCATGATAGGTCAGGTCATTGTCAACGTAGTAGTTGTTCCACAATTCAAACCATTTCTTCAAAAGCCTGTTGAGACATAGTCATCTGGTAGTCTTTGCCTACTTAGGGCACTTGAAACCACAATAACTCCTGTGTTTCACCAAAGGAATTTGTTGGTTTGTTGGAGGAAGGAGATGGATTTGCTCGATTATTGGACGTCGACTTTTGAGATGGAAAATCCAAAATGAGGTTGTTTTCTAAACCACTTTGACTTGACATCAAGTCATTGTTTGTCGTCAAAATTGGAATGAGATTATCGGGATATTCTGCTTCGTCTTGTACAATGTTAGAACTTTCAGTTTCTTCTGACATCATGGGGACTGAATCTAACAAGTCTAGAGGGGGTTGCTGTTGATGTTGCTGCCGCCGTAAATCATCGTTCCACATGTGACTTTTTGGATGCACTTCTCTTCGGATTGTACCCAAATTTCGATTCCATAGTAATCTATGATCACTTTCAGCAACATAAAACCGATGGTCTAGATCTTTTCCTAACCCTTCCAATAGTAATCCCTCATGTAAATTTTCTGGATGCAGGTCACTAATCCATTCTTCATAGGTCGCTTCGGGATGAAGTTCCAAAAAGGATTCAAGGTGTGATTCGATAGCACGAGCACATGCAGCACCTGCTTCACGAGTCATTTCAATGGCTTCTTGTTCCATTTGCAATTCTCGATTCTTACGTTCCAGGGCGTCGGCAAATCTTTGATCGTCTTCCATTCTATCAATGAGTTTGGCGAGATTCAACTTTTGCAAGCGTTCGGTAATTTTGACTGTCGCATCTCCTAAGTTCTTTGTGGCTGTTTCGAGATGAACACGACCATGTTTCAATTTTGAGGAATCGACGGCAAGGTCCATTTTGGATATGCGTTCTGTCAATTGCTGTTTTGATTCTGTCAGACGTTGAGGAATTTCCAACTCTTGCACGCTTTGTGACAGTCGAGTTTTCGTCTCTGATAAGCGTTGTTGCAAACGCTGCAGTCTCCCTCCCATCGGAACAGTATTACTATATTCATTATCACTACAGGAGGCTCTTCGTTTGGGAAAAGAATTCTCCATGATCAACAAATACGACGTTGGAAAAGGCAGCCTCTGTCAATTCTGATCTCCGTAGTCGCTTCACCAATGCCGTATTTTCTGTACAGCCCCTTCCTTCGATTGGAGTATACGACAAAACGTTCACGAGTATGCTAAAATAATCGCGAAAAACAATTAGAATTTCCGTCTCATCTAAGATTTGGTGGTGATTGCGTTGGATTGGCAAGTTTACAATATGACGAGAGGATTAACTAACAAGTAAGTGCTATAAGCAGAACCCATGTGAGCAAAGTGGATTTGTCGTTGTATTCTCAACGTCGAGCAACCTTTATTGTTCAATGAACAAAACGTTAGGACAACCACTCTAGTGCTTGTTGTTGGCATGTCCACAAAAATGAGGGATATAGGATAATAGATATATATGCCTTATTCGGAGTTGATTTTTAAATCATAAACTATATTTTTTGAAAAATGTCAGCACGCCTTGCTATGCTCCTAGATATAGCTTGAGATACTCTCACTTTTCTCAATGGTGTTACCTTGGTTCACTTTCTCTGCACTTACTTACTAATGTCTAGTAACTCTCAATAAAGGTTTGAGCATGGACATGTCCATTTTCTGCAAACATTATCATATGATAGAGTGTTGAGGGATTTTCCAAGCTAAATCTTCAAAGTCAAGAAAATCACTCTTTTTGCTGAGGAATACCTTGGTAATGCTTGCAATTTCAAACTTATCTGTTACTTCCATTTCCATATCTTTTTCCATGCTCCTGCTTGAACACTCAATTCCTAGGAATCCAAAATGATTGATCTCCCAGTTGCAATGTGTAGAGCTCGTAAAGCAGAATTCTTTGAAGCAATGAAAAGTTAAATTTTCCATGGAATTGTGGCTTTATACATATTGTTGTCTCTTAATGCTCTACTTGCTGCATCTAGTTGAGGAAGTGAAATGAGTAAAATAACGCTAATGGCAAGGCAATGCAAACAAGCTAATGAGAGAGCCAAAAGAATATTTTGACTAACTTAAAATAGGGGACCTTAACAACTCTTTTTTCCATTGGGTGAAGCAGTGCATTGCTTTGCTTCTTTTGGATCGTGTGTTTTCTTTTCTAACCAAGATGTGATATTGCTTTGTATTTGAATCGCTTCCTGGGTAAAGGTAATCGTTTTATAGGCATTAATCCACGATTTGATGAATGAGAGACACACCTCTATGCGCCGAAAGTGTCCATGAGAAGAACTGCGTAATACAAATTTATTGAGAACAATAACTTTTTCTTCCAATAGACACAACCACTTTGCAAAATCAGATTCTGATCTACCGATATTTTCACTTTCATTATGTTCAAACAGACCATTGGATGCGCAGTCTTGGATGAGCTTCATACAAGCCAATATTTGAGGGGGATTAATTGACGCTTCGTGTACCTTCCTCTCGAGAATTGGGAATGCACAAATGGTACATAGCAATGGCTCCCATGAAGTACAATCGGTTTCTTGATATTTTTTCAACATCCAACCGTCATCAGCTGTAAGGTATTTAGGTATCGTAGTATCCCAATCTTCGACATCCAATACATGTTGCAAGGTTAGGATGTAGTGTTGGCGAGCAAAATTAAAATTCGTGGCAGCAAAGGACCTTGCTATCAGCACTCGGCTAAGTGAGCATTGAATATCATCGAAGTCTTCGCTTCCATTTTGAGGAGGTTCGATTCTAATGGAGTTGATGATGCGACTCGTCTTGATGGTCCATTCTTTCCATTCTGCCTCATCTAGTTTCTTACGAAGAGTATCTAGGAGCAATGAAATGCAAGATATCCAAGCCGATGACAATCTGTTACACACAAGCACAAACCTTAGAATTGGAAGGAATATTTCAAAATATGGCAAACCGATTCTTTTCATTTTTGGCAAACTCACTGTTTGTGGTCATATCGGTAGGAAATGTTATAGACTGGTATTATTGAGAGGGATTCAATAATGAAAGATATGTGTGCAGTATCTGCTTCGTCAATAATTTTTGCATTTTTCAGAAGGACGACCCAAAGTTGTAACCATCGGCTAATGTCAAGAGTTTGACGTGGACGATTTTCTTCTTCTATATAATTCTGAGGATCGGGACTTAGTTGAATACGTTGAAACCAGTATTTCCATTGTGCTTTCATTCCCTTCAGTGAAGCAAAAGGAGGCTTCTTATGCTGATAGTAATCTCTTAGTGTAAGAAATGAGCCATCGGCATATTCAGACGTAAGAGTGATTGCACATCGCCACATCCAATGGATCAAATCACTCTGCAAGTCGAATCGATGTCCTAAATTCCCACACTCCAAGGCAATTGAAAGCAAACCACGATCCAAATGTTCCTGAAGATATTTTTTCAAATGATTATCTTGAGTCCGTCTTATAATACTTTCAATGACCACTTCACGCTTTAGATGACAAACAATCCAACAACCATTTCGTGTTCCTAATTTATCATACCCCGAAGTCTCTTGGGCAATCAGCATTTGTCGTTCACATTCTTGTTCATTCGAGTTATTATCATTCCTTTCTGTAGCCTTAACTTTTTCTCTCTCGGTTGCGATTGCAAGGTTCTCCTCAGCTTGTTCTACAACATTGTGACTATCATTTAGAAGTTTGTCTCGCAAATGTCCCCCCCTCAATTGACGATGCTGTAGATCTTCCTCCACGAGGTTCAACAATTGCTCCCGTTTTCGTTTCTTGGTATCCAATCTTGATGAACAGCGAGTCCCAAGACCAGTATTTTCCAACAAGAGATCGTCGTCGGAATCATCTGACATGTTTTTTGAATAGCTTCACTTTAATGGAAATATTCTATTAAGGTTACAGGATACGACAAACAATGGTACTCTTTTAACAACGATATTTATAGAGATGCATGGTGCGCCAATCTCTACCATATGCTAAAAATATATCCTTCATTTTTTTCGATTACCACTTCAAAATTGTTTCTGGTCTCTTTTTTAGCTTGATTTTGTCCTATCACACCACTTAATTGCGATTCAAATACACCACCTCTCTTGAACTATTCCATAATGAATTTCCAAATATCACCATGCTAATCAATGAAAAAAAATCGATTGATATCAAATCGCCCCTAAGCAACTGAAATAATTTCAGAAGGAGCATGGAATTAAAAAATAATAAGTGTTACAATGGATGATACTTGTAAACGCTTTTCGTTTTCTCCGTAATGCAATGACACATAATTATCTCCCACAAGGCGCAAGCCATGAAATGAAAATCAAATTCAATAGTAGATAGGACATCGGTACTACATGATTTCTCCTGATTAGATCCTAGACATGGAATGGAAACAGATTACCCCTACCATAGTGGTGTATGGAAGTAACCAAAAAGTTCTAAAAAGCTGGATCGTGATCAACACTGATCACTGATCAATCTCTAAATAATTTAATGAGCTATGAAGTGTAACTGTATCGGGATCATCACTTGCTAGAAGTTAAAGTAAACAAAGAGAATTAGGATAATCTATGCATCTGTACATTAATTCATGGACAAAAACGGCTAATTATTCCTTTAATTCCTTAACAAATGTGGATGCAAATAAATGAAATTTAAAACCCAAATTTTCAATTATTGATGACTGCTCGTGAATGGAAGGCAGGACATCCCTCTTCGGACTATCATCGAAATGGAGAAATAGTTTCTCAAAGCCATCGGCCAAAAAATCATAGGACCCAGTTAACCTGAGGACGCCGGGAGACATTTTTCTGGGTTATCAAACATTAAATGGAACGTATATACAATTAAATGAATGAAAAGAATTCAATGTTTTAATTTTGGAATTCAGGTTATCTAAGACTTTGAATTACCCATTCAGAGTTTCAAATGTTCTGAAATGCAATTTAAAAGTGTGAAAGGCTGCATTTTGGTCCTGCCTTAGCCACAATTTTTTATTTCAGAGGCCATGACAAGGCGGAATCAATTTATAAACTTCAATTGTCTCGATTTTTCAGATACGCAGAGACTATGATGCATTCTAGTATTTAGGTGAGAAGTATATAATCCGAAAGCGGCATGACACCCCCTTCAGTGGATATTGCCGCACCTTCTGTTAGTGGATTTTCATCCTCTTTTCGATATCGAAGTTGAAGTATGAAGTCACCAGCTTGTTGCGATGTATCGCTGAGGATACGACCTGACGATTGTGTATCGATCCATGTAGGATTCAAGAGGACGGAAGTACAAGCCGCTCCAAAGCGGGCATATCGTCCCGTGATGCCATTGCAAAACTTCACATGGTCAGAACCCACAAGTCCTAAAAGTAAGCTTCCACGGGGCTGTGTTTTAGTCCATCCATAGAATGCTTGAGAGGCCATAGCTTCATCCCATAATATGCGAGCACTGAAAAAATTTCGGAATGGCATTTTCTGTTTCAATTTTTGACCTGACATACTATACTCCAACAATCCCATGGAATCGTGCAATTCATAGGAAGGACGAATGATGTAATCGACGTACTCTTTGAAAGCTTCAGATTTGGCGAAGTTAGCAAAGCCTTGTCGATCCTTTATATAGAAGTTGATTTGTTCTTGTGATAAATTTTCGAGTCCGCCATTTTCCACTAGTATGAGATCTTCCGAATTGACATTCAACGCAATAAGAGGAATCTGTAACTCCTTAGCTGTTTCAAAAATAGGTGAGTAACCTTCGAAGGACCACTGCCACCTGATATCCCACTCCACTTGTTTTTTCATTTCTTGTAGCGATATCTTCCCTGCAAGGTAAGAATCTAAAACCGGCTGGAACTTTACCTGAATTTGCTCTAATCCAATCGCCATGGGCTGATTTTGAATATTCTTTCTCCGATAGTTATACAAATTTCGGATCAGTTGTTCTTGTAGTAAATGATCTTGTGCTGAATTGTGATGCTCACCAACCCAGATCGCTCCTGATTTGTCGGATAATGAATGAATCCAGGATTGAGACTGGGGGATTCCAACAAGGATGTTAACCAAGAAGTATTTTAGATTACTTAATGAGTAATAAAATCAGTTTCAAATTTCAAAAGTTGAAAACGTACAGAGAGTTTTTTTATAGTTGGATGGAGTGTAGGCGTTGCATCTGGAAACACTTGATATGGGCGGAAAGAAGGATAAGAATCAAAAGTATATTTCTCGGTGTCATCTGTGATATAAGTCAGATCATTCACTTCAGTATTTGTAGCCTCATAGAGTTTAGGTGATGTCATCGCAGACCACATTGAAGTTCCTGGCAAGGCTGAGGCTAGCAAGTGTTCCAATGTCGATCGACGCGAAGTTCCAAGACCAAAAATAAGATGATTCTTAAACATGAGTAAAATCAAGATGTGCAGGTTTACATGAGGGCGTCGACATTTCATAACGACACCAAGATGAGTTTCTTTATAAAGTAAGGATTGTGCACTGTTGCTCAAAATGTAGAATGAAAAACGAAAAGTCTGCAGATTTGTTCTGAAATCTATTGCGTCAGCAAGTGCTTCCCAACTTTGAGGAATCAACGATACGGTATAGTTTAAAAAAATCGATTTTATTTTAAACTCGAGGATGGCTTTTACTTTGCTGTGTAAAGTTGATTAGTATGCAAAAGTTCATAACTGTCTTTAAATTTCCGCTTAAAAATTTCCAAAAATAATAATGACATGGATGTTATGATTGTCATCTGTTAATGCAGAGTTTGTAGGTTATAACATTTATTGCATGATGCATTATTTGAGTTTTAATACTTGATCTAACATGACATTGTAATCTTCAAATGTATTCAATCTCACAGGACTACCTCTGATTCTATACATTATACCATTGATTAATCATTGATGACATCAGAAAAGTGTAAAGGTAGACACTGTCACTTTTTTCTTATTATGATTACGGTTAATGTCATGTTACAGCTTTTTCTGTTGTCCTTGTAGAAGTCATTGCTCCTTATGTTATTGGAACGTCAAAGGATTGTTGCTGCTGCTGGAAAATCAAAGCTGTGACGAAAAAATCAAAAATGTTGTTGTTGGTGCAAAGTCTATATCATTGTTTTGTCAACTTTAATTCTGTGTATTCTTAACCTTCATGAAAGTTTAAGAAATTAAGTCAAATGAAGGGTTAATATGATAAAGGTCATTCCAAGCGTTATAATTAGACTTTAGATTAAGAAACATGAAAGTTATTTACATTTCCAAGGTCTGGAAGCAATTTCATTTTATTTGCAGATTAAAATCGCAATTAAGCACTATGAATATGGACCGAAATGAAAATTTCAATAGCATTGCATGACAAATGCTTTTAAATAATCAAAAGTTAACAATTGAAAGTTTGGTAACATTGTGGTTTAGAATTTTTGAGGAACCCCTAGAACGCTCATTTAATTTGAATATACTTTGTTCCACATACGTTAGAACATAGACGTCATTTCAATTGATTTTTTTCTGGAAAAGCTACATACAACAAGTAAATGCTGAAAATGCAGGTAAAGAAAGAAGATAAGAGAATTGAACATAAGCAATAAGCAAAATTCAGGTAAATGTAAATGAGAAGGATTTGGTGAGGAAAAGCAGGAGGAAAAGTTATCGAAACGGACGAA